>SSBG01000055.1:112138-164881 GCA_028220655.1 Shiraia bambusicola | reverse complement strand
TCAAGAGCACAGGCGCCAATGTCGTTATATGCCAGTGGGGTTTTGACGACGAAGCGAATCATCTTCTTCTCACAAACAAGCTTCCTGCCGTGCGGTGGGTTGGCGGACCAGAAATCGAACTTATCGCCATTGCTACGAACGGTCGCATAGTACCACGATTCGAGGATCTGAGTGCGGACAAGCTGGGTAAAGCGGGCATTGTTCGCGAGCTTACCTTTGGCACCACAAGGGACAAGATGCTGGTAATTGAGGAGTGTGCAAATACAAGGGCTGTAACGGTCTTCGTTCGCGGCAGCAACAAGATGGTAGGTTGAATCCATTGTTCAGGTGGAGAACCGTCAGCAGAGACCGTGGCTGACTTGCGTAGATTATCGATGAAGCGAAACGATCTTTACACGACGCTCTCTGCGTGGTCCGTAACCTAGTACGAGACAATCGCATTGTTTATGGTGGCGGTGCAGCAGAGGTCGCATGTTCGCTAGCAGTTGAAGATGCTGCAATCAAGGTAGAGTTTGCTCCCTTCCATCGCTTTTCAGCATCTGACATATAGTTACAGAGCCCCGGTCTCGAGCAGTACGCTATGCGTGCTTTTGCCGACGCACTTGACTCGGTACCTATGGCACTAGCTGAGAACTCTGGCTTGAGTCCAATCGAGACGCTTGCAAACATCAAGTCCCGACAAGCCAAGGAGAAGAACACAAGATTAGGTGTCGATTGCATGCAGACGGGAAGCAATGGTAAGATCCTCCACTCCTGCCCTCTTAGCCTTTTTCCCTTCCTCCAGCCTTTCGACCTCTATCGATCCCTAGCCAGGATCAAGATGTCATAGTGCCTTTGCGCAAAGCTCCGCCTCCATCCTCGTCTTAGGAATCATCATTGGTGGTACGTACTCGCGTGGTCCCATGGTGCATACACCTTTGCGGCCTCGAACGTCTCCGCGGGATGTAGCGCCAGCCCCCACGCAAGGACAACGCATCGCGACATCCATCATCGCAAGCATCAAGAGAATTGAGGGGATCTCCGAAGGCCACATGAGACACCTTTTGGCTTTGCTGTCATATTTCAAGTCACGTCATCAATCACCGAGGCGTCTCGAACTATTGGAGCTTGTGTTAATGTGGCATTTTTGCAGATATGCGGGAGCATTTCGTTATCGATCCCTTGATCTCAAAGAGGCAACAACTTTTACTCGCAACACAGCTATGCCGTATGGTACTCAAGGTATGTATTGATACTGTAAAGTTGTTTTCAAACCACGTTCCAATGTCGCCGTCCCTTTGTCCCTTCATCACTTGTACCACTTCCCCTCTCCATTGTCATCCCTTGCCCGTCCGACGTCCGAACGGGGAGGCGGGGAAACGGACCCAAAGGCCCACATGTAGTTTTGCTCGCATGTTACACGCGGCGAAATCGTTGCTTGTGTCACTGTAGCCTCTACGCTGCGTGTTGACCCTGGCAGCTTACCTTACGTTACATTCACATTTCATTTCTCACCTCGCTTACGCCTAACTCCGATACTGATAGGATTCGTAGGTCAACAATGTGATCATTGCTGGAAGCGACGAGAACGACTTTTAGATATTATTGCTGCAAAAACTTGAATGTAGGTCGGGGATCAATGAGATGACACAAACACAAAAACAAGTCATAAAACCGCTCGTGCCATAATCACACGATTAGAGGACGTCCGCAGAACGGCAGGCAGATAAGAGAGCGGACACGCATCTAAGCTCTGCAAGCACTATACCACATAGAAGACGAATACAGCCTTGAGCTGCTATATGCTATCTTCCCAATGCAAAGGTATCGACGTGTCATGCACCGAGAGCACACATTTTACATTCGTGCAATTGACGTTCATTGACGTTGGGGAGCAACGTGCAGCTATGTATCATTGTGGTTTCGGGATCAGGAATGTGAAGCTTCTCTCGCCTTGTACTCGGCTAATGCATCATCAAATCGCCTGTGACGAAGGGTTGTATTTGCAAAACGTATCTGCTCGGTCAATTTGGTCTCCAGAGGAGCTGTCATGAAACTCCGCTAGCAAGCTCATTCAAGTCTCTCGACATAATCAGTATATTGATATGGCAACTAATCCTCCTAATATACTTTTGCCGGGAGTCAAGACGACCAACACACAGAGGAGTGACGATACTCGAGCTCTTTAAAACCTTGTGTGGGATGTTTACATGTTGGGATTCTGCTTTTGTTATATCCAGGCTTGACATAGATATCGCAGCGATTGTATAGACCTTTGCATTGGTGTCTTGGAATTTTCGACTGCGTGGCTATCAAGCTTTCAAAGCAAAGGAATCGCTATCTCATCCTTTGTGTTGTTTTGAGTATACATTATTCCATATTAGCAATGTTTGTTAACTCGTGGCTGCACGTGTTTTGATATTTCACCCTCACATTGTCACTATGTTGTATCCAAACGCGGTAATGTTACACAAGTATAAATACCTATCGGCCCCCTTTACTTGATCCTAGGTAGTATCTAAACCCTACTCAACAGCCACGATTTCCTGCCCACCTATACCTATATAGAGAAGTCCCCTACTTAGCTAGAGTAACTGCTACACAATTTACGACAAGAACAACGGTTCAACGGTAGTTCAAGCCGTGGTTCAAGTTTTAGTTGACACTTGTCGGACCGGCATGTTGCATCCTACAGCAATGAAAGGTGTAACACTCCGTGCTTTACCTGGCAGACGGGTAACTTCATGATTCATAGTTTCATGTTATCCTACATGTAGCATGCTAGGTATTGCAATGTGCAAATGTATACGAACAACTTCCCTGATGTAGCAGTACACTAGTACAGCCTGCAGCAGAGCCTCAATCATCCCCCTTCTTAATATCTCTCACCTTAATCCTAAAAAGAAGCCGCTAAGAACGTCTACAGAAGCTCTTCTCTTGCATGTGAAAAACATCTGAAAAAGGATGCATTGAATCTACATAGGAAGGTAACTATGTAAGACTGGAGTGGCGGTCAAGCCCAAGTGCCTTTTGGAAAGTAGCGTGGTGTGTGGCTCAGCGACGCGCAACGAGACCGAAGTGCGGGTCTTGGTAGGATGCTTCGGATGCAACATCAAAGAGTCTGGACTTGGTGCGGGTATAAGTATATTTCCCCGCTTATCTCTTTCCCCTTCTACAATAGTATCGGGTTTTTACGGGCAAAAGAACACAAACTCGTGCGCGGAGGCGGCACGGCTACTAATTAATTAGAACAACAACAAAGAGTCGATTCCCTCCCCGTCCTATCCCCCTGTTTTTTCTTTTCCTTTTTTTTCTTTGCGCATACGTATAATGTCATACCTACCCGTACCAAACCAGGCCATAGGGGCTTATCAAGTGGATCCTATCTGTCGGGCAGCGACTACCGTTTACCCTATTATGACACCTACATACATAAGTTACATATAGCTAGTCGTATTATCAGGCAGAACTCGGCAGCCTGCTTGTAAATGTATGTGATTTATGGGTAGAAACAAGTCGCGCGTCGTACTGTGTACACACACATGTGACACACACATATGTGGTTTGCATGTGATGACGCTTTTACTTACATACCTACTACGTATATCCCTTTGTGCTGCAGCCACACCGTAATCCATACATAATAAGCTTAACAAATAATCAGGCAATATTGTACGGAGTATGTATTGAAATAATATGCGACGAATTCTCATATTCTCTGAACAGGCGGGTGGAGGGTGGGGCGTCATCGTCGGTATTGCTGGTTGCGGAAGAGAGTTCGGTTCCTAATCCAATGCCTACTATGTAATGAACAGAAATTTTGTTAGCTGCAATGTGACGTCGTTTGCAGAGTAGAGTTCTTATGTCTGTCTGTAATTGGTTCAACTATAGATATTCTGTTACTTGCAAAAAGGCAAGAAATAAGAGCAAAACAATGTTGTAGCTCGATTGAACATCGTCTCCACAGTGCTGCAAAATTCTCCTAGGAACCGTATTCGCCTTGAGCTTACGAAGACGCTCGTAATTTTTATCTGATTGGGTTAGACCACTTCCCAACGTTATCCTTTTGGTCAACTTCAAACCAACACTAAACTTGGCAGAATAACTAGTTAATAGTAGTTAATGTCTAAAAAAAGATGTCGCCTTTCAAGTTGCAATGATTTGAACTTTGGCAAGCGTTGAACTTGACGTTTGGAGGGTCGAGACACTACGATAGGATGAATTGTGATACCTAACTTGAACAAGTATTAATTCATACTCCACAGGTATTCCGTAATTAGAGTTAGCTTAGAAGAGAGAGAGAGAGAGAGAGAGAGAGAGAGAGAAAAAAGACGTCGCTTGACCAACAAGAACAAGTTAGCACCAGTAACCAGTTAATACTGGGTGTGTCCCGATCAAAGGATCCGCTGTGGGCACTGGTGACGATGACATTGTGGGTCGCAAATACGGAGTATTAGCAAAGTTGAGTTTGATGATTTGATCAAAGATATTACATTCCACACCAAGCTGCAATTCGGATTTCGTTGAGAGCCGAAATTCCCCCCGGATACATCCAGTACCTAGGTAAGCCGTAAGCGGCGGCGAGGAGTACCTACCTACTCCGTAATTAGTTTCCAGCTCTTATGATGTTGCATAATAATACAATCCATGGGATTGCATTGCAGGAGCACTCGACAAAATCTTGCAGACGGCGTGGACGCGTGGGTCCGAGTGCCTCTGCGGCTTACCGGTTAAGGTAGTGCGTGATCGACGGTTGGTGTACCTGCATGGGAAGTCAATCGACGTCATTTCCCATTCAGGTACCCTATCACCCCAGAATGGATCATCCGGGGCTCCGCAAGAGATTCCTGGATCTTGCTTGCGATGCAGACAGCAGACGCAGACGCAGCCCTGGAGACGCAGACACAAGCCCCCACTGTTTGTCTTGATGGAAGCAGATGAAGTTCCAAGGATGGATGCTTGCGTCAAAGTAATTCATTTATACTGGTATGCCGACACTTGTGTCGTTGGTTAAGTCGTGGGATTATTTACCTAGTTTACCTAGGCATGTACTCCGTATACGTAACCTACTATTTGCAAGGAAGTAAAGTGTCTATACTCCGTATCATCTCTCCAGTCTTGTAATTAATTACGACTTTGCTGTTTTGGGCCAGGTCAGAGAGCAAATCGGGATGGGGCTGTTTTGCGGGGAAGCTACCCAGGTAAAAGGCACACTCAGTAAAGTTCAAAGTTCAAACTGAGTCCTTGGTTGGCCCGGCACAATCATAAGCAAAAAACAATACTCCGTAGAGTCTTATGAGCCCACAATGGCTGCCGAGCGCAATGCTCCCGATGCATGTGCGAGTCTTGACCGGAAAATGGGCCACCCATGTCGCCTGACCAGGTACCAAAAAAAAAAGAAAAAAAAAAGAAAAGGGAGGGTTGATAGGTACTCTGTACAGTACATAATAATGGTGTGTGCTACATACTATCCAATGTATGTAGGTACCTTACTTGTGCGTCTAGTGTACTACTCGGTACATACCTATGTACGGAGAATTTTTGCATGTCGATAGACTCGATGCGCGTCTTCGGTAACTACATACGGGGTCGAGCCCCTCTCAGTCTCATGTGAAGCGGTTGTCAGCTTCATGTCGGGACTCGGGAGATGAAAGTTGCGAATACCTATCCTGTGTCTTGGGCGTTTTGTTACAAGGCTAATCCCTTCAAGTTTCATAAAAGACGCATCTCGATATGCATGCCAGGGCTACCATGACGTATCGACCAGCGGTGGATATACCTACTTGAATGACGGGGTTTTGGTCATGGAGAGAAACATCGGTCTGCAAGTATGTACATACTATGTAGTAGGCATGTTTACGGCATGAAAGTGCACATGTACGGAGTAGGCTGTAGCCATGTGCAAGGATGCGTCGCGTGGGAACTCGACCCAATTTGGTTAGGCGGTAGTTTAGATTCTGGTAGATTTGCGGGGAAGGAGTAATTATTGAAGCCAAGGTACGGAGTAAAAAGTGTTCTGCTGCAGCTGACCTCAAAGTTTGACGACGCCTTTTGTTGGTTTTGTCTGACTTGTTCTTCTGCGGGCCGATTGCTGCAGGGTTCTTTTCTTCGTCTTTGGTAACAAAACATGAAATGAAACATACGTCGCAATAGGTACTCAAAGCAGGAACCGCATGCGAACTGCGACGTCAAGGGCTGAACGCCTTCCGGCTGACTCCACGAGAGCATGCTCTGTGTCACTAAGAGTGTTGGGACATTCAAGACGTGTCTTGTCATGTTGTTCGTCGTTTGTCCATGCGTGTCATTTGCGCTGTGTTAGCTAGATACCTAGGTATGTACCTAGGTACCTACCCACTTACCTAGGTATACCTAGCTTTTGAAAATCCACAATCTCTCCGCAAAAGCGTGGGCGTCGATGGCTGTGGCTGGCCGTTGTCAGCTTCCTCTACCTAGTAGGGGTAGGGTACATATGTAGGTAGGTAGTAGGTACATAATAGTAAAATGGTGCCCCGGCATTGGATCGACATCATCGCAGCGCTTGCATGCCCCGGTGGAACGTGGCGCCCAAGTGCCGGAAATCTTTCCGGGAGTCGTAAGCGTCATGATTCATACCTATGTAGTACATACATAATTACCTATTGGCGTAATTACCATCTTGTTGTGTGGCATATAGGTAGGTATGTAGGTAGGTAGGTAGGTAGGTAGTAACAACCTTGGAAACGCTATTTTCTTAGCAGAGCTTACCTACCCCTTACCCGTGAAAGCGTGGCCCCCGCAATGCACCTCGGCAGCTTGTGCCTGAGAAGAAACAAAGCTTGACAGCATCATCATCATCTGAATGACGATTGATGCGACCGATGAGGCGTTGCAATCAAGTCATGCGCCAGACGAAAAAGGCCAGAAGATCATCATTGCCTTGTCATTCGTGCTAGGTATACCGTATAATACCTACCTACATGGGTAAGTACTTCTATACATATATCAGCTCGGTCCGGGTCGAGTAGGTAACATAAAGAGTAAAACGCTTGTGAACGAGTCCATGCTTTTGATACCAAGGCGGGGAATTGAGATGGAAGCTCCTAGAATCCTAGATAGGTATGGATAATGGGTAACTAGTTATGGGTGCATTAATAATATTATCAAATTACCTAGGTAGGTAACTAGTTATCATATTCTGGTACTCTGGGGTAGGTTGTTGAGCGCCTGGGGTAAACTCGCAACTCCTGTGCCCCGACAAACGTTCCGTTCCTGGATCCTTACGACGAGGTGTCGGGCGTTGTGTAACACCCGTAGAAAATATAGGATGATACGCTTCTTCTTTTTCTCTTGGCACAAAGTAGACCAGGCCAGACATGTGTACAATAGGTACATACTGTATGTATGTACCTACCTACCTACTACCTACATACGTGGTTCTGAAGACTTGCTGCAGCCATGCATCGACCGCTGAAGCAGTAATACTTGTACATGCAGTAATTAGATTGTAGATCTGCGCACATGAGACTAGCTTCTTCCATGATCCATCGCGGTAATGTTACCGTGGCTAGGTCGGTATGAATTAAATGATACGACGCTTGCTTCGTGATGGGCCTTGATCATGTTTGGAACTTGAATGGGGCTTTAGGCACTTTGCAAGTGCTTACCGTCACCGTCATGACGAAAAGGGCGTGGTCCACCTTGATCATCATCATCGTATAAGACAGATTGACGAGAATCAATGACTGAACATGTACTAACACTGCGAGTGCAACTTCCGTACGTCTCCTATCTCATCGGCCGAAGAAGCCCTGATATTATGTATGTATTGATTATACATGGGCACAATGCAACCAAGCAAATAGGATCATGAACCGGGTCCACGCCACGCAAGCACGACATTGAAAAGCGGTCTCGAAGACTTGATCGGCAGAATGGGTTGTTGCTTGCTGCAGCTTGAATGCTGCATGGCGGCACTTGAAAGGTCAAACGAGCCATTGTCGGCCAGTCTGAAACGTCTGTTCAGCCAGACATTGATATACAGATGATAAAGGACGCGCAATAAATAGGTAATTATTATTAGCAGTACGAACAAAAGTCGCCGGTTCGTCTCGCGAGTCGCGACAAGAACAAGTGTCACAATGGCAGCATGTGTTCACAAAAAAAACCCCCCCACGAGTTGCGACAAATGGGAGGCGCAAGTTCGGAGCATGTAGTGACGAGAGCGACAGAGAGAAGCCTCGAGATGCTGCGGCGTGACAAGTCACAGGACGACGAGGAGGTGTGCGGTGCAGCCGTCAGCGCATGTATGTAACTACTATGTATGAACAAGGGGCGTTTGACCCCCAATCGCCAATCTGGCAACCCACGGAGGCGGAGCACCTTGTACATGAGGCTGAAGCATCTCCCACTCAGATGCTGGGAATTCTTCAGATGACCATGGTGCAGCGCTAAGATGCCAACGCATCGACCTCAGACCGACAGTGTCGCGGGGTAGTGCTGCGGGTGCCTGGGGGGAGGTCCGTATCGCTTAACAGGCGCTGTTTGGCTATTGGCATGGCTGACTTGTTGTTTTTAGTATACAGATGATCAAAAAAAGTCGTCCAGAGACGCCACAAATAGTATGCAGCCGCTGCAGTCAGGAAGGCTTCTTCTCTCTCTCACCCCCCCTCTCTCTCTCTCTCTCTCTCTCTCTCTCTGTGTGTGTGTGTGTGTGTGCTGCGACGAGCTGGGTTTACCTATACAAATCTGGGGTAGGTAGATGTTGTTGAGCGGCAAGGCGGGAGGGTGAATACGCGAACCCGCCGTTTTTTTTAAGGGTCAGCTGCTGAGTCGTTGCGTGGGAGGTGGTTGAATGATAAGTGATGATGTCGTCCAGGGGTAGGTACCTACCTAGGTAGTTTGATGACCAAGAGAACAACATCATCGTCATAATTCGGTGGCCAATGCCTCTGACTTGGGGTAGCTATGTTTATTTTTCGCCTGTGAGTCTTGGCTGGGGCCTGGGGACATGGTAAACACACTCGTGGACGAGTTGACACTGCCCGTGATGAGGCGCGTTTGGGGGGGCTTGTAATGAGATACTGGTGATACTTAATTAGTTAGTAGTTAGTTATATAATAATAATACTATACCTACCTGGGTATGTATACCTATGTAGTTTAGTTCTAGCTCACAAGGCTGAAGGCATCCTTTCTGCAGCATCGAATATTAGATCGTTGTGTGTGCGCGCATAGGTACCCTTGGTGCTGCTTCCTTGTAATTTACACTGTACAGAAATAATATTCGAAGCATAGTTAATGCAAATGAAGCCAGGTCGAGGACAAGGCCATAATTGATCATATTGGCAGATGGCCGTTTTACACACGGAGTATTATCGTCTTCTATCAACATCAAAGTTTGATGGAGTCAACAAGCACGCAACATGGCGAGCGTGTGGTTGGTCATGGCAAAGAAAAATCAGTGCCAGTGACGGCGTGTCCGTCTTGGGTGCTAATAGTCACTGGTGCATAACCGCCTACAGAACAGCGTGCGTTAGTGTCTGGACGAGAACTGGGGGCACCTAGCTGGACTAGGTAGATGATTCAGAAGAGCGGTAAGACGACCAGTTCAAGACGACTGGCTCGTGCAAATCAGACGTGCATCTTGTTGGGACCAGCAGCCCAGAGAGCAGCTGACAAGAAAGCGCATGGTAAAGTCGATAGTAGCATGTAGCCTTCGAAGCAACATTGGCCTAGGTACTGCACCTATTCACCGGTGCGCCGCCCCTCCCCCTCTCCAAGTCACACAAGCATCACAAACTGTAACCAAGGGCCATGGGTACATAGCTATGGGCGAAAAAATAAAAAAAAAACGCTTTTTTTTAATCATTAAGTTCCTAGCTGAATACCTGCTATCTCATATAAGGTAAAATGCTAGCGTCGTCGAGCGACTTCGCAAAGCCGTCCCATTCCGGGGGTATAATGGGCTCCGCCGTGGAGCTCGATACAAGTACAATGCATATAATAGTACAGACCAGTCGAATGGCGTAACATGGTCGACCAAAAACAAAAAAAAGGTCGACCCGAAACCGCCCAGGCGTGAGCCTTGCCAAATCTGAAAGCCAAATGCATCGCCCTTGGTTTGGATGTGAAACGCATAAAAGAAATTCGTAGCTTCGTCGGGCGTACCAAGAGCCCCTTGATGGTATCGAAAAAAAGTTTTTGGGTTAGACATTACCCATAATAGTAGGCCTTGCAGTCATTGGTAAAAGGGAGAGTTTTTTTTTTTTAAAAAAAAAGAAGAGGCCTCTAGGTATACCAGAGGAAAATATTCACAAAACGCCGTAGGCCCATTTGCCTATTTGTAAATGCCGCTAGTAGTTGCAATGCTGAGATATGGAAAAGGTCTCGATTACCAACCCCGAGTGTGGTACTCACCAGGATTGCCGAGATACCATGTTGTCTCGTCGTAGGACGAGTTTTGTTTGGCGTTGTCTCCCATGGGATGACTTGTGATTTGGTTTTGCAGTAATGTGCCATTCAGGCCCTTTACGTCGGTCGTGGTGGCTGCCCTGCGGAGTGCTGGAAGTGAAATGGCGCTTTGTTGTCGTTTGGTAACGGCATTGCTGGTAGCATTCTTCTGTTGGCGTTCCCAGAGGAGATTCTGCCTCAGACTCGATGTCAACTCGCTCTGGAGCATCAGACGGCGGGTGGTGCGTGGTGACATTGCAGGTGGATGCACATTAGAAGTAGTCATAATGATGGGTATAGATCTGGAGCTTTGTTGTCGCATCATAAGCCCCTCATCCTGGGGAGAGTTGCCAGTAGAGGGACCGTTGGGTGTCGTTGTACGCGAACGACGGATAGCAGGCGTTGACCTCGATGCTGCGTTTTGCAAGGCTTGTGCGCGATCCCCCTCGTGAAGAGCAGTCGTTAGGAGGGAGCGACGAGACTGCAGATTTGGTTTTGAATCGACGCGAGAAAACATGCCACCTTCCCGGACAAGACTCAATGAACCATTGTTCCCGTCCTTGTTGACAATCTTGTCATCATCGTCATCATTGTCGTCGTCGTCGTCTTCCCACTCTTCCTCCGAGTCATCTTCTTCGATGGCGCTCTCGTCCACTTCTTCCTCACTCTCACTCTCAATGGCTTCCTCACTCTCAGACGCAATATCCTGATAGGTGCGGGTGCTGACTTCATTCTTAAACGATGTGGTCTTGCGCATGGTCGGTGCTTTGCGAAGGCTTTCAGAGAGGTTGCTACGCTGTAATGAGTACGAGTCAAAGGAGCTGCAGGCATCCTCATCAGAGGAGCCACCCAGGGTGAACATGGGTTGCTTCTTCTTGCCGCCGTCGAGCCTCGAGGGTGCTACTGGCCGGGCAATGAAGCTTGCAGACGTCTTCAAAATGGGGGTTGGAGCGAGATTGGCGCTGGAGCGGACTGAAGTCGAAATGTGGCCAGGCTCAAAGCCGCGGACAACGCTGTGATGGCTGATATCGGTCGAGGTACTGGCCTCTGAGCCTACTGGTGGGCTCGTGGCTTCGCTGCCCTGGGTGGTGGCTACGGTGGAGCTAGAAGATTCTGGAATGCGGCGTGCCGTCGTGGGTGGCGAGGAGACGGGACGATGGGGAGTGGTCATCCTGTTCGCGGGAGCAAGAGGAGCTGCCAGCTGGGGAGGCAGGGGCGACAAGGGCCTCAGAAACTTCTTCTCCTGGATAGAATTGACCACCTTTTCAAGGCCAATGGGCGTCAGATGCTTGCCGCGGGCGTAGCTGGTTGCCGAGTCGTGGCGGCGAAGGTCTGGGCGGGAGGCAGACGTGCAGTCGGAGCGTGACGTCGAGGCAATGGCCGTGTCCATGTTGGAATCGTCAGAAGCCACGCTTGTCGACAGCTCTGGCATGTCTGACGCGGTAGCAGGGAGCCGGGGCTCAAACGACCATTCGGGCTCGACGAGGTGATCTGGCTGGCAGCAAAATGTCTCGCGAGACCACAATCTCCAGGCCATGTTTTCGTAGCGTTTGCCATCCTCCATGGCGGGAGAGCAGCGTGCAAAGACTGTGCGAGGGAAGAACAAAAAGGCGGTTAGCGGCGATGGCGCACCCAACTGGCCAGGAGCACTCGACGACTTACCAGACCACAGGCCAAAGAGGTTTTCAGTGTTGCGGGTTTCAATGGTGCGTATTGAGCTGTGCTCGACACGCACAATGGGACGCTCTGCGTGCAAGGGCATCGTGGGCGGGTCGGGGGAACAAGTGGGGGTTTTTTTCCTTCGAGGCAGAAAGAGCAGTGGCAGATGGTGGTATATATGTGTGCTATGTCTGTGTAGGGAATAAGATATTGTGGAGAAGGTGGAGAAAGGATGCGTAGGTAGGTTTGGGAGAGTGGTGTTTCCGCTTGCGTCGGGTGCCGGGGAGGGGGAGGGGGGCAGGGTCGCGATTGCGTCAATCAGGAACAACGGCAAGAACAGCAATAAACTAGCAGCCAGCAGAGAGAGGGAGAGATGGAGAGAGAGAGATGAAGATTGTCGATGTGGAGAGAGAGAGCCAGAGCCAGAGCCGGTGAAGGGGGAGGAGTAGAGGCTACAGCTGTCGTCGCGGATACATGGATAGAAAGAGGGAGACAGAGAGAGAGAGAGAGAGAGAGAGAGAGAGAGAGCGTGTATGTGTATGTGTGTGTGTGTGTGTGTATGTGTGTGTGTATGTGTGTGTGTGTGTGTGTATGTGTGTGTGTGTGTGTGTGTGTATGTGTGGTTGCGTGCGTAATGGCGGTATTATTTCTGGTGGACAAGGTGGTGGAGGAGGAGGAGGAGGAGGAGGAGGAGGAGAAGAAGATGTTGTGTTGTTGTTGTTGTTGTTATTGTTGTTATTGTTGTTGTTGTTGTTGTAGCGAGAAATGGGTGACAGTGAGGTAAGCAGCAAAAGCAGAGGGCCGAGGTGGGAGGTGGATCTAGGTAGGTATAAAGGCAGGTGCAGTGTGGGTGTGCGGCCGACAGGGGTGTTCCGCCAACATGGAAAGAGCGCCTGGGCCGACAGGGGGGAGGGGGGGAAGGCGCAAACCTGGACAACAACCCCACCACCCACCCACACGCGCACACACACACACACGCACACACACACACACACACCACGTCCACACACCACAGACACACACACACAGACACACAGACACACACACACACAGGCACACAGACATACTACGTACACGCTCAGCCTAGTAGGGTAGTAGTTAGGTATTAGGTATACTAGGTAGGTAGACGACCTGGGCCCTCCCCCTTCGCTCGCCCCTAACATGCCCGTGTTCCGGAAACTCGCCGGCAGATTGCAACGCCCGCCAGTCGCCAGTGGAAGCGTCTACTGCTCTACCGCTCTTTGTCACTTTGACCTGTGAGCAGCCCAGTGCGCGACGAGTGACAGACTAGACTCGCAGACAAAGCCTCACGCCCTCGACCCCCGTGACGCTTCCAGTGGTGGCTGGTGAGGCCATCATGGGTGACCTAGGTATGCTTTGTTGTTCATTTCTGCCCGCAATGCGACGCTTGCCACTCAAGGCCACTGAAAGCGTCGCTGGTGGTCTGGGCGTGGGGAGAGACTCCGGGCGAGACGGGGGGAGAGAGAGAGAGAGAGAGAGAGAGAGGCACATGATTGTGTCGAGGTGGCCGTGCGCAACAAACAAGGTTGTACTTCCGCACTTCCAGAACCCGCGTCGAAAACACGCCTTGACTCGCCTCGCGAGTCGCTGCCCGTGTTCCAACTTCCCAATGTCCCATGGTCTCATCGCCGACGTGCCCAAAATTCACGCATCGTGTCAGTCCTGTCATGATAATGCCTATTGTCTTATCATCCAAGAGTCCAAGACTACGGAGTACCTCATCCATCCATGTATACATGTACATACATGGTTACCCAGCTATCTCTCGCTGTCGACTGCCGACTTTGTGCGGCGTGCCTGCCTCCAAATCACCTGCCTGTCCATGTCCCTGCGCTAACTCGGTGGGGAAGGGGGGGTTTTTTTTCCCCGTTTCAATACCGTATTACCGCTTGGTCAGCAGTTATCAAACTGGCTCTTCAAGGCATGTGACGGTACTTGCTGGGGTGCGTCTCACGCCTCGCGGAACCACGCCTGCCATTCCGCCAGCGTTTCTTTTCCCCTTTTCGCTACTCTCAGTCTCTCAGTCTCTCGTCTCGGCCCATCCCTGCCCCAGGCTCTCGCCACTGCCAACTGGCCAGTCCATCAGGTGAGGAGAGGGAAAAGAAGGCCAGGCTTCGTCTCCGAGTCCCCATGCATTGTCCGTTTGTCCATTTCACATACCTAGTACGTGTTATTATTAGTTCCGGCATCACGAGGCCTTGTATCAATCCCTAGCTAAGTACGGTGTATTACCTAGGTACATACATACCTACCTAGGGATTGATTCTTCTTCTTTCTCACAGCCTGCACTCTGGACCCTGAAAAACTAGGACCGTCGGCTACCCGCTGCTCTCCCTTTTCCACGAGCCATTGTTCGCCAGGTTTTGCAATGCGCTGGCCATGGCATGGGCACGAGGCACAAGCCCGGTGGCCTGCGAGCTTAAAAATGTTGATTCTTCCACTTCTGAGACACGCATTCCCCAGGAGTTTTTGCCTGGGAGAAGAGAGTTTGGGGTAGCGAGGACGTACCCCGCCGGGCTTGCGCACTGTGCCCTCGTCTCCTGTCGCTGTCCTCTGAATTGGCAGTTTTGCAGCTTGCTACGTCAACCCGGGTTACAAGCCAATTTTCTCGAGGTCAGCCGGGAGGCCAACATCAAATCACCGCCTCCCAAAACAGTCATGTGCAACCATCCTTCCCCACGGTATGCAGGCGTGATATCCTGTTTCATGAGTTGTACAGTCCGAGTCCCGTGTTTGATCTGACCATGTATCGTGTACCTACCTACCTATGCTGGCTAGGTATTTCGACGTGGCACTGGAAACTGAAGCCTTGTCGTCCTCTACTGAACAGGTACATAGTTACCGGCGTGCCATATTATCGTGACTCCCGAATTCGACAATAAGAAATCATAGCATGCACCACTGCCAGGATCACAACGGGTCCATGGATTCGTACAGCACACCGCTTCATGGTAAAATCACACATACATGATCCTGTTGACAGCTGCATTTAAACATGTAATCGCCTGTTGCACAATGCGGTGAACCCAGCAGAGGACAAAGTCTGTGACTTTTTTTTTTTCTTTTTTTTTTCCATTTCACGAGTCCTTTCTCCTCGTGCCTCTCCTCATTTGTCGGACCGCGGCTCCGATCCCTAAATCCTGTGCCAAGGCCCCAAACCCCCCTCGGGGCTCTGACAAAGAATCATGATAAACCATAACTAATTGATAAGGAGTACTGGTGGCTAGTTTCCTTTTTTTTAGCCTTTATAAACTCGAGCTTGCTTTTCAATGCCCATTTGACCTTCTCGACGTGTGCTTTGCGGTTCTCGACTCTTGAGTCTTGACTACCTACTCGGTACATACCTACCTACCCTACGGAGTACTTTGACTCGTTATTCAGGCTCGAGAGTCATGGTAAGCTTTCTGCTACCAGGGTACCGGGGGGAGGGTTCTTTGGCGGCAAGTGTCACTGTTTTGGGCGAATCCAGAATATAATAATTATTATAATTAGTTATAACCTAGGGAGGTATTATGTGGCAAGGTGATTTGACCATTGTCCTAGCAAAGAAGCAGTGCTCTTCGCCACATGGTAATTATGTATGAAGACTCGCGAGCAGTCGAGGACCTTTGGCTAGGACATGGCTATTAATACCTAATTATTACCTGGGTAGGTATACTGGAGTATACACAGATACTTTTGTGAAGCTCTGACCAGCCAGCCAAGTTTCCAAGTTCCAGCATGTACATAGTAATGATAAATGTTAAATGAATACCTACTCGGTATGGTACCTCGTATCCAATACCCAAGACGCGACGATCAGCTCGTCTACAAATGGGCAAAGATAAGCACTCAAATTCGGGTGCCCCTGCAAACTGTACTGTGCCCACTGCCGGGAGGTGCAGCGGAACAGGGGGCCACCCACTCCTGCGGCATGACAGTCCTATGTATGTATGTATACATATGTATGTACGGAGTAAGTAATTATGTCCCAAGTAGTGCCACATTCTCGGGCACTTGGCGGCTAATTACATACCATGACCCGCCAGTCTGGCTCTGGCCTGCTCTCTAAACCGCATTGGGAGCGGCACTGGCGCGGATGCTCAAACTCGCGTGGCTGTCATCGACCATATTAGAGCCACCGGCTAGTGACAGCCTACGGAGTACTACGTATACAGGTCCTGTCTGACTCCTGAGGTTGCAACTTGCGACATGTTTTTGCTCCGTCATAGATGTGTACCTAACTATTCCTACCTAGCGGCGGTTCAGGAGTCGCCTCACTCTTTCCAAGGTTAGGTGCCTAGGTATGGAGTGGAAGTGGACAAGCCAATACCTACCTATGTACCTGGGTACTCCTGCTTTCACTCCTTGGCTCTGCATCAGAACATGCCATGTATATATAAAAAGATGCATAGATACTCGGTAGACAGTAGTACCTTGTACGGAGTAGGTATTTCACAATTGACCAAGAACAACCTTGGAAAGATCTCGTGCATCACTGGATAGATAGTCCGAAATGAAGACCAACCAGCCTCTCGCTTTGACTCCGGATAACAAGTACGGAGTAGGTATAGGGTTTGCTTTTGCGACAGTGAAGCACGCTATCACAGCTTTAGAAATTAGCGCACGGGGGGGACCCCCAATCTGTTCCGCGCTGTCTTTGCACGATTCATTTGGGCGAATACAAATACATACATAGTACTTTTGCGTCAAGTCGCGGCACGTTGTAACTTGTGGAGCTTCGGCTGGGCGGGATTTTCCCGACGACGGAACTTAACATGATTTGCGGATTCGCATCGATTTCTGTTGCCTTGGTGACCTCATTCTCTCGCCTGCTACCTAGCCTTCCAAGGTATTAATTATTAGGTATCGTCAATTACCTAAAAGGGGGCCTTTGGGCACCGAGACAAGTATAATTACCTGATCCCCATTGCCTGGACACCGGACCCTACCTAGCGCACAACACGCCGTGCGCCCCGGTTCTATGTATACATAACGAGGTCACCTCTTTCAAGGTTGGCTCTCTTACAACAACTGATGCAGTGGACGTGAAGCAGGATTGGCCATGGCCCATGATCCATGGATGGCAACATTCAACTAATTACCTACCTAGGTAGGTATACTGCTTAGATAGGTATGTATGTATGTAGTTACATAGAAATAAGCGTCATATCTATATACTTCGTATCTCGCCCACGAAACCGTGTAGGTAGGTAGCCAATTACCTACTACTACGTATGTACTCGGTAGTCTCGAATTTCTTGCTGTTCGGTCCGCGTCATTTCGAATCCTTATTAGTAGGTAGGTCATGCTGGAATCTGGTGTGCCGTCTGTCCAAGCCGAGATTGAATCGAGCCAACTAGAAACTCCGAGGTTCAAAAGGGCACGTTCACATGGTCAAACCCCATTTCGACCGTCGTGTGTCATGGGTGGCTCTTTCTTCCCCACGTGCCTATCATGCCTAAGCTTATCCCCAAGTGCGCTGCATGCAAGCATGGTTCTTCATCCTTCTCCAAGCGTTCGTGTAACTACAGTACAACGCACGACAGTGTTGTCATCTCATTCCCGAGACCACGCTTGAAATACCTGGAAGATGGATGGGGTGGCTTATTGTGCCATCCATGGATGCCATGCACTCTTATCCACCCAAGTATGTACATACATACCTACCTACATATCTACACCAACATCTCACGTATTGGCGCCCTGCACGCCGGTTCCCTTTGTAAGCTGATAGCTTGGATTGTGGGGGTCGCGACGATTGTGCCGTAAGATTGAAGGGGAAAAAAAAAAAAAGAGTATCTCCGCCAACCGCCCCCATTTTACCTAACTAAACGACCTTCTGATTCTGGCAGGTAGACTCTAGAGTCTTGCTGTTACATCCATGTAGACCGCTAATGGTGTATCGGTGAAAGCCGCTGTCGCCAGATCATTGCACAGGGAGTCCAAATAAGCCGACGGACACATCATCTAATAATCTGTCACCTGCCAGATTTGCAATCTCTTCCTCATCCAAGGCAGCATCGCCGAGTCGGCACAGCAGTCTCTGTTCAGCTCCTGTTTTTGAAAGTCTTCGGGTAATATAAAATCATGTCTACATAATTACCTATTCTCTTTCCGTGAGATTACACAATGGGTAAGATGGGTAACTATGTAGACCTACGCTACCTAGGTATGATCCAACAGAACGGTTCGCAGACTCACTTTGGTCCTGGTATGTAATACGGGACTGCATGTTGACCCGTCAGCTGTCCATTTTCATCTACTCTGTACGTCCCAAACTCGCATGTACTAATACCAAAAGACGAGGTATTACTGTTCTCGATTTCTACGATGGGTGGTCAGCCTTAGCTGATGCTTCGAGTCTCGTACCATAGCAACATCATCCGCCCACTCCATTGGAATTTTTGTTCGCCGAGCCCGGATTTCAAAATTGACCTATGTAGTACGGCATGCAAGTTAAGCGCGGCTTGCGACCCTGAATACCTAGCCCTATACGGTTGTACATGTATGATGTGCGTAGAGGAGGCTTTGTACCAGGCCCATGGGTCCTTCTATGGGACCCATGTCCAAAAGCACGTCTGATAAGCGTCATGGTACCAACTTTTGGACATGTAAAAATGTTACAAAATGTTATTTACATAGTATCAGGGTAAGAGGTAGAGATAACACAAGTGCCGTGCTGTGCCACATGCTTATCCTATGTACAGACAACTTGATCCACGGCGTAAATGGATCTTATGGACCTACTGTGTGCATGTTTACTTTGATCACACGGGCCGAAAGTAACATTTCGGTAATACAAGCATGTGGGACTACGTTCGGGCCGTTTTAGTTTGAGTAATACTCCATGCGGTAATTATCATTAGTAGGAAAAATTCAAATACACAGTGGATATCCACCAATCACTTACAAAGGCTCAATAAGCATTTCGAATCACGAGGCAGCATTCACTTCTCGCATTTGGGTAACGAACCTACAATAACACACCTACATATGATGTACCTGCACTGCATAAAAATCGAAGCGAAATGGGGTTACCATGCCAGCAAATCATTAATTAGGCAGTTTCCCATTCGACTCAGAATTCATCTACAGGCTACTATTAGGTAGGTAGGTAGTTATGCCTTTGTCTGCGCTTCAACCCCTTTGATCTCATATAGCATTGCTGACTCCATCACTAGGTACGCTTAGGTATTCAAGACCAATCCATCTCTCCGCCCTTTCTGATTCCAATCCCGCAGATTGAGTGAATAATACCCCAAGCCTTGAACTTTAACCATCTCACCGCTGGCACATACGTCAAAACGTCACATGCCCCCTCCCCCCGGGCGCCCCCGCCCCAGAATGGGCGCGTTGCACTGGCCCGTGGGGTAATTATGGCTGACATCAGACGGCCAGCGGTAGGGAAGGGGAAGGAACGGTGCCTGCCGAACGCCCCGGGAGAGCTAATTGTACCGTCCCAGTCGTTTGCGGTAGTTGATGATGATGACGATGACGGGGAGGCCTAATGGTGTGGCAGATGATCAAGAGATGTTTTGGGTGAATATTGTGAGTTGCCCCGGCTCTCATTAGGTATGCGAAGCGGCGAGAATCGAGATGAATTGGGACCTTTTAGGAACTGTCGCTCGGAGATCTTTGCTCTGCTCACATGCTTCGTAGACGTAAGTCCTGTAGGTATGCCTAATCCATCGTCTTAAACTCCCGTCCGTTTCACCTGTTTACATGCTGTATGTATTTGGATCTATCATTATCCTATTCTAGGGTTGTTCGGCGACTTATAATAAAGGGTGGTCCACATATATGATTTTACTCTATCTACAACGAGCCTTTCTTGGATATGTATGCGCACCTGTATCGAGTCCGCAAGCACGCCTGACACCCTAGTAAGACGAGCAAAAGGAAAGGAAAACACTGATTCGAAACCTGGAAGCCTTCATGCTCTAGGAACCTCCTCAGCGACTGTATTTATTCATTCACTTGAAGAAACCCCCCCCTCCCAAGTTCACTCAGCCGCACACACGGCCTTGAAACCCTTACTCTTTGCACTCATCTCTCTGGATTCATACCTACTGTGGGCTGCGCGTCAAAAGCCCGCCCCCATGTGTAATGAGCTAATAGAGCCCGGAGAGTTATGGTGGTTTCCATATGGCAATTGAAAATTTATATGTTAATATACCAAATATACATCCGTGGTTACTGAGAATTTATGTGAAGCCGGATCATCTAGGCTTGTGTCAGGGAAGATCCAACGCACCTGAAGAGCTTTTTGACAAGTTCGTGGGCCTCTTCCAGCGCATGTTGCGTTCTCATAAAAATGACTTGCGATGCTTGACAATCTCTCCGTTTCATGCTTCGAACCAAGCGAATCTCGGCTCTGTGGGACAGGGCATTGACCTTGATTGAAGTCCCATTGTTGGAGCACACATCGGCGCTTTTCATTTGAAATATCCACTTGCCGCATCTTCGCTAGAAGAAGGGATCAAACTTGTTTTATATATAACTCTCTCCACCACATCGCTCCGTGGGATGGCGTGGTTGGGACTTGTTGGGGACTCCCAAAAAAAAAAGAGCAATGTATAAACAAGACGACTTTGTACTATATTGTGTTTTTAGGGGTTGAGCGCGAGACAAGTGAGGACTGTCACGTGACTTGAGTACATAATTAATAGCTACCTAGTTAATTACATAACTACCCAAGTTAACCAACTAGGGCAAGATCCCAGTCGCGCGTTCCGAGCCGCTTCGGCCTGCCATCCATGGATCTCTTTGCAGCATCTCCAATTCTCATCACGCAATGAACGACCACGCCTTGTCGCTGGGTAGAATGGATGAGGAGGGCTCTTCATCGCCCAAGCGGAAAAAGATCCGCCAGAAATACGCCCCCAAAGCATGTACGTCGCGTCCTGAAGCGCCCCAGACCGATCAGTGCCTCTATTGTGAAGCATTCCGACCGTTCCGCAGTGGTTCGATGCCACGATGCATGGGCAGGCCGCAGGCGAACAGCTCGGTGAAGCCAAAGTGGTGCGCATGTTTATCAGACTGACTGTGGCTCGTAGGCGTATCGTGTCGGCGGTCGAAACTCAAGGTAGGTAGGTAGGTATGTAGGTATGCTGCATACCCAAGTGCCAGTTCTTCGTCCCATTGGGTCACGTGTCATGGGGCACAACTACCTGTGTACCCGACTACTTCTGGCACATCCTCGACTGTCCCTCGTTTGGTCCTGTGACTTGGATGCAAGCCTGATATCCACGAGAGCGTCTGGGATTGTATGCACATGGGAGAATGGTGGCTGATATTTCCAACAGTGCAGTGGCGAGGTTCCGTGCCAACGATGTCGTGACAACAACAAGCGCTGCTTCTACTCAGAAGACCAGACGGCTGCCGAAGTCCTGCAGAACCTCAGCCGCCCTGCCCCCGTGAAGCCAACCCCATCCACGTCGAGTAACGGAGCACGGCGGAATATTCTTCCACGTCACGATGCCGTCGAGCGACGAGCAAGCGACGCAAGCCTTCTTGGCATCACCATGGAGGGCCGCATGGCCAGAATCGAGGCCATGATGGAGGCACTCATACACGAACGGGGCCTGACAATGACTCCAAGAGGGAGCATTGAGCGCGATGAAAGTGCAAGTGATGGCCTTCGAAGCGACACTGCCTTTTCCATGCCGCTCCTCGATCCCATCCATCCAGCCCTGGCTCAGATGGGACAGCCGTCGCCTGAACATATTATGATGCAACCGCTCATGTTTCCCGCAGAGCCTTCTTTGAGCTCCGAGACGGCCAATCACATTCGCGTGGGAAACCGTATCATGGCATTTCCTGAGCCCGCCAAGTATCAGGAATATATGGTGCACTTCTTTGGTGATATCCACTTGCGCCATCCTTGCATCGACGAAGTCGAGTTTAATGCTCGAACCCAGCGCGTCGTAACCACTGGTATCACTGCGCCGAGCGATTACCATTTCCTTGCCTTCTGTTACACCATCTTCTCACTGTGCGATGTTTTGCTAGACGTCACTCCACTAGCAGTCACCAGTGATACCAAGCCACGCGGATGGCTTTGGTGTCAGCTTGCTGAAAGCTTGATTGAGAAGGAGTCTCTTCTAAGTGGACGTGGCGACGTAGCCCTCGTTCAGTTTTTGTTGTTTCAGGTATGATTACCTAGAATCCTGCCCTACTGTCAGACGCTAACCTTGCTTGAGTCTCTTTACTTCACTCACGCAGACTTGCCGGCCCTTGCTTACAATGCTATACGTCTAGCATGTACAGCTACCTTACAGCAGAACATTCACCAGAGATCAACATGGCCCTCCACCAATTCAGAACAATTGTATTGGCGTGTCTGTCTTTTTTGGAACGTCTACATTACCGATTGCTCCATCTCTCTATCATGCGGCCGTCCCACATCGTTCCATATCCAAGACGCCAATGTCGAGTTGCCAGCCGAGTTTTGCCAACGAGTAAGTGGCAGATTGTTTGCGACCAAATGGAGTGGTACACGCTGACTTGGCCAAGGCATCTATCTTGGACCAACAAGGAGACGACCTGAAATCATATACCAACCAGTACCTGAAGTTCATGGTTTGGTGGGCACAACTCTCTAGTGATACTGCGGCCAGATCGTTGAAAGGTGGTGTTCTAGATGGTAAGAGCAGCAGCGCCACGGAGTCGCTCATGACCCATTTTCTCGACAAAGAGCTACCTCATATTTGGGTGCCATATGCCCAACCTGAACCACCCCCTCACTCTGCATTGAAAGTCTTTGTGGCCATGTCTCCCAAGATCATGGCACTGATTGTTGGCCGAGGGACTATGACGTCTCTGACCTACAACCGAAGCCAGGCCCAGTATTTTGGCCAGTTAGCCATACATACAGTTGGAGAAGTTTGTGGCCTTCGACGTGAAGCTGAAGCGTCCTCCAGTTGCCGGCACCAGATGACATCGGCCGTGACCTCAGCCTTGTTGACATTGGGCGCTCTTCTTGTTCATGATCTGTCACAACCAGAGTTGACGCCCCTGCAAGTTAACTTGGACACATATAGGGCCAGTTTTAAAGAAGCCGCTGCAGTACTAGACGGTCTGGCTCGAGGATTACCATACGCTAGACGTGTGCTGGGGGACTGTCGACAGCTCATCAGCAGCGTCTCGGCCACGATTCATAGGTGGGAAGAACATGAAACCAATGTCCAATCGAATCGTGATTGGGTCACATTTATGGGCTTAAAGGGGGCAAATCCTGGGAAACTATTTCCATACCAAGTGTCCAGCCCCCAGCTGCGACTCAAAATGGGTGAGCCGTGGGAAGGCATGAACGAGAATGCTGGATCTGACGTCTTGTGGCTGCTTTAGGTACCTATGGTGCGGTCTTTTGTATTCTTGTATAATTTTGCGTTGAGTGTTGCAGAGATACCCAATTTGCATGTAAGTGTGTACCTGGGCAGCAAAGGCTGCTCAGCATAAATGGTGTTAGATCTTAATGTTCAAACAATAGTGGTGCGAAAGGTGCTAGTTATCGCTGGATATATATATTAAATGAGTCTGAATTTTTGGTGATTGACCTCTATTTTATATTTCTGATGCACGTGGTAAAGCATATGTAACTGATAAAACGCCCCTTTACTTGTCCGTTGGTCTAACAAGGGTTGGTTGAATCATATCGTTATATAACGAGTAGTTATATGTGGGTGACAAGATTGATTCAACTAATACCTAACTACTGAGTCTGCGCGTTATATTAACGCGCAGCCCCACTGTGGGTGCTGAGTCACACCCACGCTAGCTACATCGGGTATCCCCACACTCGCTTAGCCGGCCAATATCGACAGTCATCCCCCAACAGTACTGGTTCGATTCACACATTGCCAGTGCAGTCATGCCTCTACCTGACTTGAAGAAAGATTTTGGCCCGTGATCAACATAACAATTAGAAGCATGGTTATCCCAGGTGGAAGAAATTTGCAATTATTTTGAAGAAAAGAAGATCAAGGTGAGATTGAAGTCATTGTTGGGGTGGTAATATGGCTACAAGGTTAAGCTCATCTAGGCTTGGAATTTGTGCTTTCGTCTCCATGGCTGATTGTAGAATGCGTATTTTGAATTGCGACCTCATCGTCTTTCCATTTATGGGAGAGTATAGTGTGACTGGGAATAGCGTCTCCCAAGAATCCTTTGATCAATCAAGAGTGTCGGTATTGAGAAGTCTCATAGGTTTGGCAGAAATATGACAAGGCTGAGAGATGAATTCATGGTATTCTTTCCATGACGTGAATTGGCAAGAGGAAAACAAAGGTGTATTCATATCCTGGTGTCTATTTTTGTTGTGTTTTCGAATGGCCAAAGAACATGTGAAGAAGACTTGGCTGGCAGGTGATGGTAGGTGATGCACAGGAGAGAATTTGTTGTGCGAGAATCAAAGTAGAAATATTTCAGGCGAACAACGGATGACCAGGAACTAAAAGTAGATGATGATAAGAGAGAGAAAAGGTTGGATGGCGGTGGTGAGTGGGATGTGGTGTGCAGGTGGGGAAGGGTAGGTGGTAGGGTAGGTAACATACCTGCTCGCTTGAGCAACCAATACCATCAATCTTCGTATCGTCCAACCATCTTCCAACCTGCATTTCTAAGGACCGAATTCTAAAAACATCTCCAAAGAGTAACTCTGTTTCGTACTAATTGCTTGGAACTTGCCAACACCAATAATCATCAAACAATCGTGATCATGTCTGAAATCAAAAGTCCCTCCAACGGCCCAATCGAGCCTAGAATCATCATCCACGGCGGCGCGGGCAACTTATCCAAGACGACAATATCTCGAGACCGCTACAATGCGTATGTAGCCTCGTTGAGGCAGATTCTAAAGCGTGCATCAGATCTTCTTTCCATACCGGGGATTTCCGCTCTGGACGTGGCCACCTATGCCGTTACGCAATTGGAAGACGACCCGCTTTACAACAGTGGCAAAGGCGCCGTGTTCACGCGCGCCGGCATCAACGAACTGGAAAGCAGCATCATGGTATCTAATGGGTATCGAAAGCGAGGCGTAGGATGCATGATGCTGAAGCATGTCAAGAATCCGATTAAGCTTGCAAGAGAGCTGTTGATTAGAGGGGAGCTGGAGGATGGAGGAGGGGCGAAGGATCATTGTCAATACAGTGGAGAATTTGTGGAAGGTCTGGCACGAGACTGGGGTTTGGAGATTGTGGACCCAGAGTACTTTTGGACCAAGAATCGATGGGACGAGCATAAGCGTGGACTTGCTGAAGAAAAGAGAAAAGAGCAGATGGGTACGGACGTTGACTTGTTAAGTGAATGGGAGAAAGATACCTATGTTCCGCTAGGAACTTGCGGCGCGGTTGTCATTGACAGTTTTGGCACGATTTGTGTGGCTACATCTACGGGTGGGTTGACGAACAAGGTTCCTGGGCGCATTGGTGACACGCCATCACTAGGAGCAGGCTTCTGGGCAGAAGAGTGGGTTGAGCAAGCAAGAGAGAAGATGGCATATCGGCCAGTGATTTCTTCGCCAATGGAAAAGATTTGGAGAGGAGATTTGAGGAGATTGGTTGGGGATTGTTTGCCTACGCTTGGCCCATCCGAGGCACCAGTGGCTGGCGAGACGATGTTAGGTCGTGCCTTGGAAAAACCCCGGAGAATACGCCACGCAGTTGGGATATCGTCGACAGGAAATGGAGATACGTTCATCCGTCTATGTGCCTCGCGGACGGCGACTGCATACTCTCGCTTTTCACACACGAGCCTTTCTGCTGCCACATCGTGGATGGCGGGGCGTGGTGGTGAGCTGCAGAGGTCGGCAGGGGATCGATGGGGCCGGGTTCACGAAGGCGTTGGCGGGATGATTGGCATTGAGGTTGTAGGTGGGCAGGTTGATGTGGTGTTTGATTATAACTGCGGTGGTATGATGAGGGCATGGACAGAGGCAGATGGGGGTATACAGGTGCGCATTTTCAGGAAGGATAGTTGGGAAAGCGGGCCTAGCAGTTGGGATGATATTTGAGCAAGGCCGTAATACGAAGTAGCTGGAGGGGTCTTGGATCAGTATTGCTGTAGTTATTGTGTCATGGACCTCACTCCCGTCATGGTCCGTCAAAGCTGTGGCGCAGTGAGTGAGTTACTAGGTAACTAGTTAGTTACTCAGCCACACGGGCACGGTTGGCATTACCATATTACCAGCCCCTCCTCCATAGTTAGTTAGGTAATTAACTAGTTAACTACTCCGTAATAATACTTACCTACTCTGCACCACCCACTTGCCCCAACTCTGCTTCATCTGTGTCTTCTTCATCTTCTTCTTGCCGACTCTTCCTAGTTAAACATCAGCCAGCTCTTCATCGCCTTTCGCCATGGGCCTGGGACTCAATAACCCGCTGCCCTCGTCTATGAGCAGTATGTAACCATCCCGAGGCTTAGTTAAAACGTGCAGTGACGTCGACTGACAGGTGTGAAACAACAGGCGAATGTCGCAAGACGGGCAAGATTCTGGCATCCTTTATCGACCCTCGACAAGCCTTTGGGCCCGATAAGATCATCCCTCCCAGTATTCTTGCCAATGCAAAAGTGAGGTCCTCAATTTGTCTTGCTGCCGCTGCCACTGCCACCACTTTCCGCCCATCCCGCCGTGAGATGTGCTTCTACACATAGCACAGCCTGTAGCCTATTGCTTGCGACATGCACATACACACACACTTGGCCAGTCGCTAATCTACATAGGGTCTCGCCATTCTCACAGTCTTCAAAGCCGGTTTCCTCGGAACCGCACGGTTTGGTTCCGGCGTGGTAGTCGCCCGTCTTGCTGATGGCTCATGGTCAGCGCCGTCGGCCATTGGCACCATTGGCGGAGGCTTCGGTGGCCAGATAGGCTTTGAGCTGACCGACTTTGTCTTCATCCTCAACGATGCCTCTGCAGTTCGAACCTTTGCCCAAGCGGGCTCTTTGACCTTGGGTGGCAATGTCTCCATCGCAGCCGGCCCTGTCGGAAGAAACGCAGAAGCTGCCGGAGCAGCGAGCCTGAAGAGCGTGGCAGGCATATTCAGTTACAGCAAGACAAAGGGACTGTTCGCAGGTGTCAGTCTGGAGGGCAGCGGCATCATCGAGCGCAGAGATGCAAACGAGAAGCTCTACGGCCGTCGCTGGACTGCGCGCGAACTGCTGAGCGGCCAGGTTCCTCCTCCCCCAGCTGCCGCACCGCTCCTCAGCGTCCTCAACTCGAGAGTCTTCTCGGGCATTGGCGGCGCAAACAACGTGTCCAACGATAGCGCCATGTACAATGACATCCCCGTCTATGACAGCTCTCACGATAATGTTGTGTGGCAGGGTCGCGAGGGAACTGCGTACGGAGAGGGAGTACGGAGGGATCGCACAGGATCAATGGGCACAGATGACTATCAGTACCGTGACCGCCCAGTGCGCTCGTCAACTTGGCAAGATGACGTATATGACCGACAGCCCCAATCTGCAGGCGCCATTGGCCGTTCTGCTTCGACCCGTGCGAATCCCAACGAGACATTTGATCGCCTAGAGTCAAGAACCCGCTCTTCGACGTTTAGTGATGAGTACTCTTATAGTGATCGCACGAAACCGGGGCGACCAACAGCACCGAAGCCTGTATTTGGGGCCAAGAAGGCCAGTCTGGGTGCCGATCAGGCGATTGCCAAATTCACCTTCGATGCAGACCAGCCAGGAGACTTGGGGTTCAAGAAGGGCGATGTCATTACCATTGTGAAGAGGACGGATAACGAGACCGATTGGTGGACGGGCAGAATTGGCAACCGCGAAGGCATCTTCCCAAGGTATGTCTTCTTTTCATTACCTACTTGTTTATACGACCAAGTGCTGACAGCCCGCTTGAGCAACTACGTCGAAACTGTATGATCACTTGGCTGCATCTGTAATAATGTGCCATCAATACCCCTAACGATTCTCCTTTAAAGAGCAATATACATGCTTGCCCGAAGCACGAGACAGATTCTTCGTATAGGTGCTCACTCACGCGTCACTCACAACTCATCGGCGACTTGCGGATATCACGGTATTGTGTTTTGTCAGCAGGCAATTCCTCTTTGTCAATCATATGCACGGGCATAGCACGGCGTCTAAGTTGGGGCGCCTTGCTTCACATTGCTTGACATTTATTTGCAATTTCCCATTCAGCCTATACCATACCTTTCTAGCTTCAATACCGGACTATCTTTATGTTACTATGAGTTCCCTGATAATGGATTTCAAAGTTCTTCATTTCTAGAGGTGTTTTTCTTTTTGGATAGGAAAGTCACATGTTTGTATGCACGTCTATCCTAGTCTCGATTTGAATAAAAATCGCCTTTAGCTATCCCAATCGTTCTTACCGTCGCTCATGGGGCACCTTATCCTCTGGTATTCTTCCATTCTTCCGACAACATGCCGGGATACGACTACGACTATACAAAAGAGGAAAGCCCTAAACTGGGCTAACTATTACCTACCTAGGTATCTAAAGCTACCTACCTAGAGTTACCCCACTTGGCCTCCTTGCTTTATCATGCTAATATTACAGCTATGATACCTCCAACATGCTTGATGGTGGACTGAGACATTGTACGCTGACCTAAATCTCACTTGACATTTAGCTATCCTATCCCTTCCACCACCCTTCGACGGACACGATGGCGACATCTACGTGGCAGGCCATTGCTAAACAGAAACGAGAGGCTATACTTGCCGCTATCCCGCAAGAGTGGCGCATCGAAATGCCTCTGGTAGCTAGTGAAGAAGTTGACATCACACAATATATCCAGCAGTTCTTAGGCGAAGAAGAATTGGAGATCACAGGCAGCAGTGCAGAGCAAATCGCTTTCAGGGTTGCTTCTGGATCATGGACCGCGGAGCAGACTACGCGAGCGTTTTGCCATCGTGCTGCTTTGGCACATCAACTACTTTATTGTCTACATGAAATCTTCTTTGATGCTGCCCTCGAGAATGCAAAGCAACTCGATGCCTATTACAAGGCTCATGGAAAGACGGTTGGGCCGCTGCATGGTGTACCTGTATCCCTGAAGGATCAATTTCACGTTAAAGGTGTGGAGACTAGCATGGGGTATATTGGATGGCTTGGGACATTCGAGGGTACGAGAGGGACAGGGAAAGAAAAGGTATTTGAAAGCGAGATGGTGAAGATGTTGAGAAAGGCGGGTGCGGTACTCTATGTCAAAACAAGTGTGCCGCATACACTCATGAGTGGGGAGACGGTCAACAATATCATTGGTTATACGCTCAATCCCAAGAACCGAAATTTGACGTCTGGCGGGAGTTCTGGCGGTGAAGGTGCACTGATAGGTGCACGAGGGTGTGAGTATGCCACGCAGTGGTGTAGATGACTCGCTGATAGGCTCTAGCACCCCTTGGTCTCGGTACTGATATCGGTGGCTCGATTCGCATTCCTGCTGCTTTCAACGGCCTTTATGGTCTACGTCCTTCAACTGGTCGTCTCCCTTATGAAGGTATGGCCAATTCCATGGATGGCCAAAACAGTGTCCTATCCGTTGTTGGACCACTTGCTACAAACGTCGCATCACTCAAGCTCCTTACTAAAACTTTTCTTGACCTGGAACCTTGGCTCTTTGACCCCATGGTACACGAAATCCCTTGGCGAGACAACAAAGAAACAGAATTCCAGGGCAAAAAGCTTTCTTTCGGTGTCATTCGATCGGATGGCTATGTAAACCCCATGCCACCAGTCCGTCGAGCCGTCGAAGTCTTAATCCAAAGCCTCCAGAAAGCAGGCCACGAGGTCCTAGAATGGAAAGGCCCCGGCCACAAGTCCATTGCCGACACGGGCACCAACACATGGCTTTTCGACGGCGGCGCAGACGTGCGCTCCGCATTCGCGCTCTCTGGCGAACCCATGTCTAAGCAAATCGACTTTTTCGGAAAACTTGACAGGGAATTTACTGGTTCGGAAATCGCTGCGAATAATGTCAAGCAGCGACAGCTTAGGAAGGAGTATTTAGATTATTGGAATAGTACCGCTACCAAAACGAGTACAGGTAGGCCGGTGGATGCGATCATATGTCCTGTTGCGCCGTTCCCTGCGGCGAGGAGAGAGAGGTGCAAGTATTATGCGTACACGACATGGGTGAATGTTCTAGATTACACATCGGTTGTGGTGCCCATAACGAATGTGGACAAGGGGATTGATAGCAAAGATGAGGCTTATAAGGCACTGAATGAGATGGATGCGCAGATTCAGAGTGATTGTAAGTCGACTTGTGATGACTTATTGTGATTGAGAGTTTTATATTAACGATGGGTTAGATGATCCGGATGTATATGATGGTGCGCATGTGAATTTGCAGATTGTGGGCAGGCGATTAGAGGAGGAGAAAATGTTGGGTATCGCCGAGATGATAGAAGGGCTTGGGTTGGTATAGTGTGCCATACTTTGACATGGAGATAAACACCGAAGGCGCAGGCATGGCCAGTTATTAGTTATGGCCATCGTAGATACTCCGTACTAATAGAAGCGTTAGACAAGATCCTTCAGTGTGCGTAACAGCAAGAGCTTCACATATCACTTGCAGTTTTGAAGCGCCTTTTTGACTGACCGAGTGAGGTCTTTTCATAGTAGGCGAGTATATTAGTTACTTTTGAACATGAACCTTTGGACAGCATAACTACCTATCTAATATGTATGTAGGTAGTTATGAGTCGGAGATAACGCGGTCTTTAACGTCGAAGCTTCCAGTCTACGCTGGATCGACGTCACCACCCCACCTCGTCCTTTTCACGCCCGAAGATAATACTTGTCAACCTTGATGAAACATAGCATCTAGTACAAGAGATAACCAATTGATCAGGATACAATTTATTCTCCAGCTTGTTCTTGTTTATACCGCCGTGTCCGTTTTTCGCTCCTCGGCGCGTGCTCTCACTAACTGCAGGCGGTGCATCTGGAATTGGATACGCTGTTGCGGAGCTATGCCTCAGACATTCAATGACAGTTACAATCGTCGATTTCAACCAAGAGACGTTTGATTTAGCACTGAAGAATCTGAAAGGAGACGTACAATGCGTCAAGAGCGACGTCGGCGACCGCGAAGTATGGAAAAAGCTGAGATCCAAGACGTTGACTTTCTAGTGCTGAATGCTGGTGTAGGCACAAAGGGAAGCTGGGGAGACGATGAACACGTTGATAAAGCAAGTCATGGTACAAGCTTCAATCGACTTGTTGAGTCAGATATGTATTAATTGCCCAAGATTCTCCATACCAATCTCAACGGTGTGATCAACGGAGAGCAGCAGAGGAGAGGGTCAACACGGGATGTAGTGCGTGTGTATTAATTAGTGCATGCATGTCAGAGAAAGGGCCACGGTGGACTTTGAGTGCGGATCGCAGGCAGCGGTGGAGGAGCGACATGTGTAGGTATGATGACACTGATGGTTGGGTGCAATGGATGATGTCGCGTGCGGCTGTTTTGGGACTAGCGTGGACATGGAGGGGCTCAGACTTCTGCAGTGCTGAAGACGCCATTTCTTTATCGTTAATTAATACCAATCCTCCAAACTGCTTGTCTGGCATGGCGTGGTTGCCAGTGGTGGTTGGCCGTTGGCGTCACGAATGAAACCCGAAACCCACGAAGCCTAGACTTGGTCTTAACTACGGCAAGGCTGTCACTGTCACTGTCGCGCCGTCATTGTTGAGGGGCAATTACCGGTATTATACCCCGTACACCAGCCGCCTTCTCACCAGATGGCAGATCACCTCGATTGACATGACAAGACAAATTATTACCATCTGAAATTGGAATCTGCTCTCCGACGTTTTCCGATAGCGACTCAGATCCCGGCGACTGATAATATACCCGCCCATAGACCGCTTACGGCTTTGTGCCAAACAGCTTTCAGCTTGTAATAGCTAATCAATATTAGTTCATCTTTTGCTTTTACAAGCCGTCGTCTCTTGCTTTCACTTCTCGTCTTTTGCTCACCCCCCCTCTGTCACTAGCAAATCATGGCGACAACCCTCGTCAACACCATTTCCTCTTCCTCCTCCTCGCCAGCATCACATAAGCGGAAACGCGAAGATTTCGAGACCCAGCCCCTCACACCACCCTTGAATGCTTCCGACCCTGAGGCCTCACGATTTCTCTTGCGCGCAGTCCATGTTCTTTCCACCGCCGCTACGGCCTTGTCCCAAGTGACCGTCCTCTATCAGTCTGACCATCATGCGCGAGAGGGCTTGGTCCGAGCCGTCGAAACCATCACCCAAGCCAGCCAGGCTGGAGGCAAACTCATCATATGCGGCGTAGGCAAGAGCGGCCTTGTCGGCCGAAAAATAGTCGCGACCATGAAATCATTCGGCATACCATGTAGCTTCATGCACGCTGCTGAGGCCCTTCACGGCGACCTCGGCGACATTCGAAAGGTACATTCCAACACCAATGACTTTGTCCCTCTCTCCCTCTATTTTATTTTTATTCTTGTTTTTATTATTTTTGGTCTTTTGAAGCAATTAGCTAATCCATCTACTGCAGAACGACGCCATCCTCTTTATATCCTACTCAGGCAAAACCTCCGAACTTCTCGCCCTCCTCCCTCATATTCCTCAACACACGCCCCTCCTTGCCATTACCTCGCACAAACGTGCTTCGGACTGTCCGCTCTTCCAATCCCACCCTACCACCATTCTTCTCCCTGCGCCAATTCACGAACTCGAGGAAGTCTCATTTAGCGTGTGTGCGCCTACAACCAGTACAACCGTTACCATTGCGGTAGGCGACATGTTGGCGCTGACTGCTGCCGAGGCATTGCTTGAGATGGAAGAAGGTGGCGTCAAGGAGGTTTTTAGAAGGAATCATCCTGGTGGGGCCATTGGGGCTGCGAGTGCAGTAAAGGAGGTCAAAGTGGAGAGTAGGTTGGAGACGTTGGCTGTATGACGATTTTATGGTGCTTTTACATGTGAGATGATGCAAGTGGTAGTAGTTGGTAGTAGTGGGAGGAGTAGCCAAGGGCTGGCCACTCTCTTTTTCTTTTTTTTTTCTTTTTTTCCTTTTAAATTCTTTTTTATATAAAGTTTGATGATTTCTCTGAGCGATGACAGATGGATGCCGTCAAGGCGAGGCATGTGATGTGTGTGTGTGTGTCAAGATGTCCTGTCCATAATTAGCTATGGAAAAGTCTTGTGCTGCGTTCCTTGCTTGACTACATCCAAGTCTTGGCATCCAAGACGCTTGATTATTGTCGGGTTGCTAAGCTTGGAATATTTACTAGGTATTAATTAACTAGTTAGTTAATTACTCTGCAAAAATGTCGGATTGGCTTGGTGGAATGGTTATGAACAACGACGTTGGCGATATCATGGCAATGAGCAATGGGAGACTTGAGGTATAACTACTCTGTATATTTTTGTTTGGAACAAAACATTCTGAGCAATAGATAAATTGGATTGAGTTTGACAGAAGATGTTCAGTCAGTCTGGAGTTGGGATTTGGGAGTCAGTCGCCAGGAGTCATAGATATACATACTTGGACTCCTTGCCACCTGCAACCTCACCTGGGCAACGTTTTCTTTGAACACGAGCAACAGCAACGGACCGAGGGAACAAGAAGCTTTGTTGCATGTATTGTATGTGCCACGGAGAGACATCATCAGCGACTGCGATTCCCATGTCGTGAGTCGTGACTTGATGACTCAGCATGTGTACTCCCTACACGGTACAGGCGCTTGGCAATCCCCCCCTGGCGCGAGAGTCCCGTGACATGCTAGGCTAAGATAGGTCGTCTTTCACCACCACCACCACCACCACCACCACCAATTCGCCGACAAAGGGTCGGGCAAGCCATGTTCAGTAGTCATGTTATGTATACTGTTTACTCCGTATCTAGGCATTTTGATGGTTAGTCAATTATGGCTTGGATGAGCTTAACAACGGGTTATAGCTACAGGCTTGCAGTCCACGGGTCTCCGGCTATTAATCAATTACCATGTGTACTCGGCACATAGTTATGTAGTAATTACAAAGTTCACGAATAGGGCCTGCGTCGCCATGCCTAGGTAATAATTAGGTATTAGTTAATTATGCTGCATCCTGTCTGTCCGCTTGGCTGACGGGCTGACGGGGTCCATTACTTATTAGTATACTAGCCCTTGGCCTGCCCTTGGCCTGCCCTTTTAAAATCTTGCTGAGCCCCCCAATGCAACTGTTGCGCGCGCCACTTTGCCCACTCTCCCCCCTCCCCTATCGCCAGCACACGCACACGCACACGCACACGCACACAAACACAAACACACACACAAATACCCACCGTCGCCCTGCTTACCGTCGCTCCGTTGCCCTCGACTCCACTTCTGGTTCTGCGCCGACATGATGATGCTGCCGTCGGTTGGAGGGCGCAGTCCCTTATTCACCCTCTCGGCGAGCGCGGGCTTTGTTCTGGTTTTTATTTTTGGCTTCATGGCCTGGCAGAGCCCGCCTCGCATGCCCTTTGCACACACCGGGTCGCCCAACCGTGAGATGTACGTTGGACCGTCGCATAGCACATGAGACGAAGCACCCCTGACCTGACTTGCCCCCCCCCCCTTTACACAGACCCATCACCGACGAAAAGACGTCTCTCTCCATCAATGAGATCATTCGCGTCCTCTATGCGCCCATCAAGGCTTCTCCCACCGAGCCCTTCATCCGCGAACCCAACGGCAGCCATATTGCCCTCCCTCCAAACCCGCGCTACACCAAGAACCTCGGCAGCGATGTCCTCATTCTGGACCTCGAGACGCGACCGCTGCAGTCGACTGAGGCCTACGACAAGGGCGAATATGATTGGCGCAACATCAATCACGTTTCGGGTGGCATTTTTAACCACTATACCTACGCCCTCGTCCACGGCTACGACTACAAGTTCATTCACGCGACCAACTTTGAAGACCGACACGCCACCTGGATCAAGCCATCTGCGCTTGCCAACCACATCAAGAAATACAAGTTCATCGTCTTTCTCGACGCCGACGCCGCCTTCCGCTTCCTGCACGTGCCTATTGAGTGGATGCTCAACTACTGGGACATTACGCCCCAACATGCCATCACCATGGCCAAAGACCCGTGGGACGCCAAAGAGCCTCAGTTCAATTCCGATCGCTTCAACCGCACATACACAAACACTGGTTTCATGATTGTTCAAAACACGGAGAATACCATGCCCATTTTGAAGGCGTGGCACGAGTGCCCCGACGATACGCGATATGCCAACTGCTCGCAGTGGAAGCAGCCCAAATTCCACGAGCAATCTGCCTTTGGGGAATACATCCGTTATGACTACGATCAATACATCAAGGAACTCGACTGCGGAGAGGCCAATGGCTTTCCCGGTGTGGAAATCAGCAATTGCCAGGGCAAGTTTGTTCGCCACTACTGGTTCGAGAAACACCTCGTCAAGGTAGATTTTCGAGAAAACATCATGAACGCCATCACAATGCCCATACAAAGAATATTCGCCGAGAACATTGGCGGCATCATCAAGAAGACGGAAGAAAATGTCATTCATTATTAATCTCTCTTGATCGGGCTCAAGAGTAGGAGAAAGAAAAAAAATCCGACAAAACAATGAAAAAGACTGGCATTTTGTATAGCATAGCGTTGCATTGTCACGGCGTTTTCTCTCTCTTTCTTTCTTTTTTTTTTTTTTTTCTTGGGGGCTTTTGGTTGTCATAAAGGCGCGTTTGAATACTGTGGTCCGGCTTCGGCATTCATTTCGCTTCAACCTTGGTTCTTCAACGCGCGATGATACCCCCAAACCCAATATGAGTCTTTGGTTGACGACCACATCGCCTTTTCCCGATTTCAATTCGTGTACCACACCACACCCTAGAATCTGTACAACACTCGCTTCTCACAAGTACAACTCGGGAAGCACATGGCTGCAGTTGTTCTTTGGGATTGTCTTTTGGCTACAACGCTTCGCATTGTATTACCTCAACCTTCTGCATCACCTGCCGATTCGACGATAGTTGCACAACCGAGTTGGTGACACGATTCCGTCGAAATTTGAATGGTTGCGCGATTCCGCCATGCTCGCATTCTGAGATACGTAACCGGTGTCGTTGTGTCACAACTGGGCTGGGCCGCCAAGCCACCACTCCCTCCCTTGGTGCCAGCGGTTTCAAACATTCACCTATCTAGAACTAGAAAATCCAGGGACTCGGCTCATCTTGGCTTAGTTATCGCTTCCATTGCTTAGTGGTATCCCATCATTCGACACATGCGTCAGAGCCTTTTCGCTTGAACGCACGTCTCGGAAGAGCGGATCGAGAACGGGAAACAACCGCCGGGAATCCCCTTGCCACCATTCAGCAACGTCAGCACATGATGACATTTTGCGCAGCACGCTTCTCCATTTGACATGGATTCTGCGGTTTTTAGGCTCAATTTCAGGAATCATGGATCTGATGTCATTTATAGGGTAATTTATGCGGGTGGAAACCATGGAGTTTGCAAAAGCAGTTTGCACACTGTATTTGGGGTCTTGAATCATTTTACACATTTTTGGACTAGGAGAGATGCATGTTGCTAACCCTTGTACTGTCGCTACAGTCAGCTTTATGCCGACTTGAAAAGTAGAGGGTATATATCCACTAACTAATAATCAAATCAAAAATCAAAATAATAAACCATTGAACCCTGCTCATATGACTCATGTCTGGATTGTACACGTCAGCGTGCTGAGAGTTATTTGCTTTATAGGTACATGTGTGTGTGTGTTACCATGTAATGTAGAGTGCTTATTCACACAAGATGTCTAGGTGTTAACAGTACCTACCTATTAGACATGATGGAAATCGTCGACGACTAGCAGCTTGGAAAGAAGAAGAAGAAGAAGAAGAAGAAGAAGAACATGCAAGTACCTAGTCACGCTGTCGCTGTTTTAAACCTGGTAAAAACGCCATACCCACCCAGTCAGAGAGATATATACTCGTTAATAGCCCACGCTATGCTGAGGAGTGTCCATCTATACTCCGTATATGATATAAAATGCCCATGTACGCCTATGCATAAGCGAGTAATATAACCCTTTAATGTCGAGAATGGTACTTTGTACTAATATTCCTTTTGCCATTTTCCCCACCACCATGTTATTTGTGTACCACGTGGCTCAATCTGAGCATCTTCTTCCACACACTTGTCCACATGACGACCTACACTAGACCAAATGCTCCAAATGGTGCCTAGTCAGCAACAACTCTGGTGCGAAATTCGTCATGTACGAGACATCCGCGTCGTTTGCAAAATGGTGGGCCATGTCTTCCATGTTTTGCATCATGATTGTTAACTGCATGTCGTCCTGCTGAATGTCTTCCATCTCTTCTTCTTCTTCTTCTTCTTCTCCTTCTTCATCTTCGTCATCATCCATGTCATCCACGACACCTAACCTATCGTCGTGGGTTTCTTTCTGTGTGCAACATGACCATTCTTCCATGTCGTCGTCGGTAAAGAAGGGGGCTGGGGATGGTTCGGCGCCATCTTCTTCTTCTTCGTTGTGGGAGCTGCTCATGGCAAAGGAGCCTACCGAGAAGGTGTCGAGTTCGCTCAAGGCGGAGCAGAGCGAGGAGGGCAGTGAGTTGGGTGTGCTGACGCCTGGAGATTGGTGCAGCCATTTGTCCTCTGCGATGCTCTGTTCGTCGAGGCCCATGGCTGTAATGTGTGTGCCTGAAAGGCGCCCGGTTAGTGGTCGTTCCAGCGAGCGAGCGTCATAGGTAACTGCGCCATTGCGAAAGAATGCAAGTTGCGTGTTGCAACCAGCCACAAGGGCATCATCGACAACACCAGGGGCGAACCAGGTATCCTTCATGTCGATGCAAAGAACTTTCGAGATGCCTGATGCAAGTAGTCGTTGGACTGCGACAGTGATCGGGTGATCGGCTGCCAGAACTGAGTCATCAACACGGGTGTTGAGCCAATGTGAGAGCGGTGAAGAGACGCAGACGGTAAGAATATCAAAGTTGGCACCGGCTGTGACAAGTCCTTCGATTGAACTTGCGGCTGATTGTATCCTGGGGAGGGTCTTTTGTCCAGACGAAATTTGAATGGTGAGCCGCTTCAAAAAGCGAAGAAACTTGTCAGAAACGGGGGGGATGATGGTGGCCATGTCGGTGATGGCTGATGGGATACAGACGGTAAATTCGTTGTTTTCATAGAAGTAAGAAGAGGATTCGCGGTTCAGTTGCTTCGAGACCCTGAAGAAGGCAAACCCAGTATCGGAGCGTTGCTGGAGCTTGTTTCCCCGCCTAAATATTTGCTCGTATAACATATTACGGAGTTCACCGGGCAAATCCTCAATGTTCGCCATGGTCGAGAGTGGTGAGAGATGTTGAGCGAGTTCCGCCCTGTGCTCCAAGAGTGTTTGTTCGGGGCGTGGTGTGAGGCGACTTTTTGAAGGGAGGCGGCTGCAGGGCAGGAGATCACGTGTTGATGTTTAGGCAGTGGTCTCCAGTCACGTTGGCCAGCAGGTGAAGGGGTGTAGAGGTCCAAGACACAAGTTGAAAACCAGGGGTGTGCTTCGTAGAAATGGTCCGTGAAGGCAGGTTTACTTAAATACCTATTTGGGTTGATTGCTTAGGTAGATAGAAGACTCGAAGCCTTCGTACCTAACTATGAAGCGGCGCTCTCGACTGGAATTGTGTGAGGTGCGACCAAGAGGTGTGCGCACCCAGACCCCTGAGGACGGAACCGTGGTTCAAATATATGGCATTGCAGAGCAACCAAATGACCCATTGAGTCTGTGCCAAGCCACCATGAGCCACGCCTTAAAGGTACTCTTTCGTCCTTCCATGGCTGCAACACGCCATTAGTCAACTCAATCAGGCATCATGTAGAATGAGTTGCCGCGCTGAATCGGAGTACACTTGCAAGAATACATTTGCCCCTGGATATGCTATGATAACATAGTTGTCGAGAATAGGTAACCACAGTGGCGCGTCTTTGGACATTTCCGTGTATTCGAGGTGTCAGCCCTCAGATGGAAGCCTGCTGATACAAGGCTTACTCGGTAGACTGCCCAATTATATTGTCGTTAGCATCATAGATCCGAGAAAGAGGCGCATCATCTGCCCGAGGAGTCATGGCTCAGCATCTGTCGCTGCTTACAGCCCCGTTGGTCTACCTCGATGTCCCGATCACCAAGGTACCTACGTGCTACGATAATGTACTCCAGTCTCACGTCTCTAGCACTCGTTGCCAAGGGTGTCGGGTGGTGGTCACTGATGGCAGGGCAAGCTATTCACGAAACGAGTAATTCGGGGGTTTCCACAAGGCTATCAATGTGACCACGACTGGTTGCGTAGGCATTAGTTTCACATTGATGGCCGCGTGACTGGATTCGAACGAGGGACGTCCTTTGTTGGCCTTTCGTCGCGTACCTAGTTGACTATGTATATGACGCATCGAGAACGCGTCAGATATTCGAAGGCAGAATCAAAAAGCATTGCGTATCATCATGCTGCGCACAAAAGTCGGGAATCCGTATTTGCAGAGTCCTGGTTGTCAACTGTTGAGTGACGTCGTAACTGGGTAGGTAGTTAGTTAGCTACTAACTACCGAGGTACCTTGGTTAGTCAGCCAGGATAAGCAAATCGACACTTTCACTTGCGCTCGCCTTCTACAGTATTATTCGCTATAGACAGTGAGCGCGATTTATAGTAGCAATGATCGCTCTCATAACTAATACGCAAACAAAGCCCAACGCAATCAAAGTCTCTGACACATCGACCCTAGTGCTTAAACAAAGAAGCCCGCCCCAACTACACGACCGCTTGTCGAAATATACATAAGACTCGCACCTTTTAAGAGCCCTTGGAATCTTGAAGCTTCATTTCATCATCATTGCAGCTACGAGTCTACGCCCCCTTGCTGGGACCAGGGTCTTCCCGCACCAAGAAGGTATCCTAAAGCCCATCTTTCTGGCGGACAACGGAATGTAGCGGGCCTATGGCGTCTGCTTTCCCTGGGTTGCTCAAGTCGATCTACAGGATTGGTCCAAAACCTGATAGTATACATCTTTGGTAATCTGAATTGTCTTCAATTCGGGATCGAAATCCAGCAGCCTATTCCCGCTTGATATATCTTCGAGTTACTAGCACAATCGGCTTAACTAGTATTGCTTTTGATAGAATCTATAGTTATATAGAAACGATCCGAGTTATGTCAGTCATGCACATATGCACATGGGTGGGGCGCGGGGTCAACAAAAGTGCCTCCTGAATTTTTGGTGGACTCAAGTGTTATTACAGGACCAGCCGGACGTACATGGAAGTTTTACAATTGATAATTACGATTGCGTTTCAGGCAAAATGGACGAAGAATTGATTTTGGCATGCGGTTGGGCACTAATTATCGGAACGGGCAGTCTGCCATTTTGGCGTATTTCTGGCGAAGTTTCAGCTGTAATAGTGAATGGGCATAAATGGGAGAGCCGCCAGTTCATGAAAGAAAACGGGCATCTTGTCCCTGAATTGCAAAGCGGAAAGTACGAGACTGAGGTTGCATAGCATATATGACATTGCTACCCGTTGGAATGAGTTCTGTATCTATATCTGCAGTATTTATGTAAAAGTTTCAGCTTATCCTTCAGGAAAGAAACCTTTTCAGTGTATTCGCTAACCGTTCGGGTCGCTCGAGAGACAAGCTATGTCCACATTTCTCAAATACTTCTGCTATTGCAACACTGTTCGCCGCACTTTGCATTTGTTCCTCTACTAGTGGCCCAAAGAATCTAGAGAGGAAATTAGCTCGAAAATGTCATCTCTTTGTGTTGCCACTTGCTCGGGTGCTCCAACTGTCATAATCTTATATTCTAATTTCCCCTTGTCAAAAATTTCTTTTTCAACACCAACATTGACTCAATGACTTCTATAAGTTTCCAAGATCCCCTTCAAACCACCTGGAGTCTTTGAACATCGTATCCATTCATTCACCGCAGTCTGATCCAGTGCACTTGGATTATAACACTCAGCTTCCATGAAATGCGTCCAAAATTCCTCTTCTTTACCCGTAATCAACATCTCCGGTATATGCGGCAGCCAGGAAAAAGGAATACGCCAATTCCAAACGCCTTTTTGCCGATACTGCGCGCTTATATTTTCCTGTGTGAAGAACGACTGCTCAGTTAGTCGATCCGAGAGCATCATTTCGCAGAAACTTGGGTGTGTAACGCGATATCTGTACAAGCCCGCGAGGCAGAATGCATAAGTTGCGCCGCGATCTTCGCCATGTACGGCGAACATCTGGTAGCAGATGATCCATCAATTCTGCCATGTCTATTGCGTTGGTGCGCCCATCATAGCTAGCGGGTGGCTTGTCTGTCGCGCCGAAGCCACGCAGATCTGGTGCGACAATACTAAAGTGGAGTGAAAGGTAAGGTATGATACGGCACCAGTAGTAATGCGTTTTTGGTGTTCCATGTAAAAGGAGGAGTGGTGGGCCTGAGCCGGCGGTGATGTGGTGTAGCGAATGCCATTCACGCGGGCCATGTAATGCTGGACAGGATTGCCATTGTGATTGAAAGTTTCAAGCATTTTGAAAACAGTATCAGGATGAGAAATGGTTGATCTTGGGTTGGCATTAAGTTTGACGCTCAAGAATTGTGGAATTGTAGGATGTTATTCCCTCGATATCAGAATCACCTCGACGTTGGCTGGTACTATACGGAGCTTTCCCCGCACTGATGTTATTCCAACACAGCAGTCTTGTATGTATTCATCTCATAGTTATCGTTGCAAACGATTTGGAAATACTGGTGGTACATGCATCAGTCGGCCCTTCCATGCAACGTGAATCCTCCACTTCACTACATTATAGACTATGCACACAAGAGACAAGCTTTGTATTAAAGTCCGGAACAAGACCATGCAGCAGATTAATCTTGCATGAGTTTTTGAAGCATTACCAATGACCAGCTGAATGGTTTTCGAGCTGGGCAATTCTAAATTGTCGGAATAAGATCACAATTCGCGGTTGAGTGTGGCACTGTGGCTCCTAGGTGATTCGTAGACTAGTAGTACAGACTAACCAAGGTCTTAGAAAGAGGAACTTTACATAACTAGTAGTTATATAATTATTAGGTATCTATAGTGGACTACCTACCTTAGTACACACATATATCCCGTACTAAAACTCCTTAGACGGTAGGTAAGCCTACATTATACCGAACAGGATTGCCGTCTGACGATCTGGGCATGCTGAGAAGGTAAGACGGTCGCGCCAAACTAGTTAACTAATATCACTGTGATCACACGACTTTCACGACATTTGGATTCGGTCCTTACCCCTCAACCAACTCGCTTTTCATTTCATCTTCGGCGCTTCTCTCAACGTTGTCAATTGTCAGTTGTCAGCTACCAGGGATCTTGAAATCATTAAATTTCATCATGTGCTTAGACATGGATCCATCGGCCCATCCAAGTCTCGACAATCTGTTTGGCTTCATCCACCAAGCCCATGTCCAACAATAGCTGTGTTGTACCACGCACGGCTGAGTCAAGAGCAGAGAATATCCAACCCTGGGTGTAGCTTGTATGCTCGCCTACAATCAAGTCAGTTTTCTCTTCTCATGCCGATTCGCAAGTTGACTTACCGATGAAGATGGTCCCAAACTCGGTTTTGTAGTAAGCGGGAATGAATAGCTCTTGCTGTCCCACAACGGGCGCTGCCCAAGCGCCAGCTTGGTGCTCGTCAGTCCCCCAACAGTGACGATCATATGCGCCGGTGAATTGCTGGGTTGCGATATCGCCATGTGCTTCGACCATTGCGCGTTGTGCAGAAGCAACATGATCAGCAGTGCTGAGAGCTCCGACAGATTGTGCGATTAGGGTGTCAACGGTGTAAGAAGCAAGAAGAACGCCTGGTCGAGTTGAGTTGATTTCGTAGGCAGGATAGCAGACAAACCCAATTCCTGGTAGGTCTACAGAGCCACAACCGCCAATGATAGGGGGCGTCATCTGCTCCCAGAAGCGGGTTTTGTAGTGCAAAGCGACCTTGCATGCCGTCTGGTAATTCATCGTGCTGATGGCGCGCGATAGCAAGGACGAATAATTGGGAAGGTTCCAAAGCCTAACTTTGGAAAAAGGCACAGCGATTACGGCATAATCATATTCTTCGCTGTCCGGTTTCCTTGCCCAAGGATCTTGACGCCATTCAAGGGCTACCTTTCCAGTTTGATTGTTGTACCTGAGACCAGTAATCTTACGGCCCAACGTGAGGCGCTCCTGAACATGTGGGAGGAACGCTCGTGGTAAGGATTCGACACCCTTGTCGATTGTTCGCCATGTCGTAGCAGCAAAGTACGCAGCCTCGTAGTCCCAAATTGGCGAGTTACTCGTTGCGCCAGTCATGAAATCCACCAAATTAGAACTGACGTTGAGAGCATATCTGAGGTACGCAGTCTCAGACCATTGGAAGAGACCTTTCTCGACCGCGTCCTTGTGAGCTTGGTATATGTTGGTTGAAATGTTACGCAAAAGTTCTGGGGTTACGTCTTCAAACTTGTCAAGTGCCTCTGTGGCATGGGATTGAGCTGCACTGTCCGGGGAAGTGGGATTAGGCAGTTTCATCCAAGGATTTTCTTTGATTTGCGCAGCACTTGGGATCCGACCATTTGGAAGACGATAGCCATTGGAATTAGCAGGAGCATTTGGGCTCTCCTCGATCCATGGAATAAATTTGACGAGCAAGTTGGACACATTGCCATTCATCTTGTTCAGAACATCGCCAAGTTGGAAGACCATCTTATGGTCCTGGATATCCAGTGTCTCATTCGTATCTTTGTATTTGGCTGAGACGGGAAATCGCATGGGACCCATTTCTTGGTACTGATACTGGTCAGGGGTGGTACCAGCAAGGTACGAGGTGTGTATGCGCCCGCCAATACGCTGAGATGATTCGGTGATATGCCAATCCTTGATTCCTACAGAGTCGAGCAACAGGCTTGTCAAGAGACCAGATATACCTCCTCCAACGATAGCAATCTTCTTGCTCTTCTCAACGGTGATGAAAGAAGCATTGTTCTTTTTTGATTGCATGTATGCAACGCCGTCGAACCACGGGCCCGTCATGTCTGCAATTGCAGATATATCTTCTCTTTTCTTGGGTTGATGTTTGATCGATACTGGAGATGAGCGGCCGATGAGAGCAGACCCAGAGAAAGCATGTAAACAGTCTCCATGTGCTGCATTGTCGGGTACCATCCAGACCAGCCGATCAGGGCGAGCTGAGCGCTTGATCCACGAAGTGCTGATATCATGATGTCTCGAATTAGGGTGTAATAGGTCACAAGGGCCGTATAACACTCGGACCTCACCCTCGAATTTGTCGTCTCCATAGCCAAGATGGATATTATGGACAGAGTCGGTCTCGACAGAGATGGGCTTGAAGAAGATGATGTCCGAGTGAGAGAAGACGGAACCAGAAAGGACTCCGCTGGCTAGCAACAGTACAGCGGAAGAAAATGCGGTGAAATTCTTCATCTTGCGTAGTTAATTACGAAGATATGGAGCGATGCTTGGTACCCAAACAACAGATAATATCTCTCGTCAAAAGATGACGATGACGATTGTCTCTCGACGCAAGTCTTCTCGTACGATTTCCTGTTCAGTTTGGTCACATGCTTGTGCTATCGTCGGACAATAGTGGACTGCGGTTCTTTGCGATAGTCTGGGAAGCCGATGCCTTGGTTACCTGTCAATCCATACCATTTGTGATAAGCCCTAGTCACGTCTCTTAGTATTGGAAAAGGTTTTGTAAGTGCACTCATCCAAACCTCCCTCGAGCACTATGGTCAACGGCTAGAATCCATAAAGTGACGGGCATTAATAGAAAATTATCTTTAGTGGAGGGTGTGCCTCGGGGGATGATCGGCAGGTAAACGTTGGCATAAATCGACAAGGATAGGTACATGAAGCTAAGCTGACTTGAGTCGAAAATGTATGTACAAGGGTTTCCCACGTCGACTTATATCTCTGGAGAGTCAACTTGTTGCGAACCGACGTGGGAGGACCCTGTAACATCGAATCAACGAACCTTTTTTTTTTTTTTTTTTTTTTTTTTTTTTTTTTTTTTTTTTTTTTTTTTTTTTTTTTTTTTTTTTTTTTTTTTTTTTTTTTTTTTTTTTTTTTTTAAAAAAAAAAAGTTTGAAATCCCATCCCGAATCGTATTCTTGCACGATCACGCAGGTCCTACCAACACACAGGTGGCTTTCTGGCTTCATTCTGACACTAGGCTTGATGATTAATCCGAGAAGCGTCTCCGGTCGTGACACCAAGATCTAATTATTGCTTTGTGATATGAAGGTTCGGGGAGGAAAGCCATGGTTTTAAGCCAAACGCGGTTTAGGGCTTTGATAGGGCGACCTGCATGGTTATCTCAGAGAGTGTGTTATCTCATGTTACGTTGAAAACTTCCACAATTGATGCAGTATAAAGCGTCAAAGGGCGTAGGTAGCCAGTGTACAAGAATCCCCGGCGCCAAGACTCACAATCATGTTCCTACGAAGTAACCAGTTTTACATAATACCTACACTGCCGACTTTCTTCTTAGGTAGTCCGGTAGCGCAAAGCACTTTGATGGAAGTTGATCCCACGAGATAATAGTGCCTGACATTACATGTACTGAATAGGGTACGGCTAATGGGGCGTAGCAATAGCTAGTGAGGCTTCTTCTTGACTGTTCTTTTGAACCTGATATGCATATCCCGACATTCGGAACTCTGTGATTTTTCCAAGGTTGTATAACTAGTTATATCATGTTCAGCATTTTTTTACGGAGTAGACCAACTACTCTGTAGGGAAAAAACGAGCTATTCCACTTTTGGTTGGGTCTTTTATGTAATATTATATGTAGTAAGGCCAATGACAAGCAGCGAAATCGACCCATTCAAAGTCTGTTCTCAACCATGGTGCGCCAATCAAACGGAGGCAGGCGAGAAAAGAGCCCGCCGATGAAGCTTGAAGAGGGTTTCAGAGAGTCGAGAGAGTCGAAAGCAAAAGTTGATGGGCGCTTGGCCACGTCATGGGCATGGCTGGCGGTGAGATGGCAGAAAAGGATGGGCGAGGATTGCTCGGGGGTCTCGGGATCCATGGCCAGAGCGTGTCAGATGATAGATGTACCATTCATTGGCTCTGCTTTTAGAGGGGAAGAAAGTCAGGGCATCATTGGCAAGCTGACACGATGATGAGCTTGGTGCAGTTAATACTCCGTAGGTATAATAATTAACTGCTCAGTAGGTAGTTAACTAACTAACTAACTATATTACATACAGTAATTAGGTTCAAACTTCAGTTGGCATGGCAGCCACAAGCGCCGGAAGATTGTGGGCTGAAGCGAACTCGATTGGGTTAGCGGGTTGCCAAGACTGACAAAAGTCACAGAAGTGCATACAAGCTAATTAGCGCCAGGGGTTGGACGGGACGGTTGGGGCCTTGGAGGCGACTTCAAGAGTCAAGACTCCAAGACTCAAGCAGCGACTCGGACAAGAAGAAGAAGAAGAAGAAGGAGAAGAAGAAGGAGAAGAAGAATGAGCAGCGTCAGACTGTCAGGCATGGGGGAGTGGCTGCTGGACCAAGGCTAGGTAAGAGGATATGTACATAGTCAGCAACACGAGCACCGTGACCTACATGGGTAGGTAATCAAGATTACATAGTAATCAAGATGATGATGATGATACCTTTCTAGGTACATAGGTGGTAGGTAGTGCGAACGGGCAGAAGTTAGAAGTTAACTAGGTATTACTACGTATGTATTAGAAGGGGGAAGGGGAAGGGGAAGGGGAACAGGAAGGGATTCTGACAGGCGCTTGGGCCACAACGAGTCTAGCGTGCCCCCAAGCAGCTTAGCGTTCCCGTGACTGCGGGCTGCACTGATGACGGCGCGACACTTGCGCGTGCTGCTCTCTTCCGCAAGTGCATGTAACTTGCAAGACTCAAACCTCGTTATATACGGAGTAACTAATAGTTAATATTATTATTTACTTACCTTACTAGACTGACTCTTAGGGGGAACTCCGCGAGGGGACGTCGTCTAGCTCCAGCAGAGTCGACCGCTCACGAACTCACGGCAATGCTCCTCCCCTTGGCAAGAAAGCAACCCAAAGAGCTTTTTTTTTTTTTTTAAAAAAAACGCCAAGCTGACTCCAACGCGTCGCTTGCTCCTTTTTTTTTTTTTTTTCCCCTTCCCACTTACTCGTTGCCTCCAGTTATTGCCAGTCGTGGATTTGCTGCTCTTCTTTATTTTATTATTACTATTAACTAGTTATCGTTATTTTTGTTTTAATTCAATCATCATCATCATCAGCAGCAGCATCACTATTATTCGTTAGGCTACCTAGGCTAGGCCATGTCATGCCATCCTCCTTTTGCCCAACTACCTTGCCTACCTAACACCACCATCCTCTTTCAGTGCTGCCGTCATGAGGTAGTTGGCTGTCTGCTAGGCTAGGTACTCAGCTTTCCACCCCCTTGTACGATTGCATGAACTTGCCAAACACACACGACCTTTTTTTGCATCCACGCTTGAGCTTGCTTCTAGCCTGTGTGACCCGTCCATCATCATGGGCCGAGAGACTGAGAGCACCACGCCCTGTTCGACTCCTGCAGAACCCCAGCTCAAGGCTCCCAAAGACAAAAACTGCCCCTTTTGCGGCCAGGCCTTCACCTCGTCGAGCCTGGGACGACATCTCGACCTGTACATCCGACCCAAGAACCCAAAAGCCCCAGATGGCATCCATATTGTCCAAGAGATTCGCAAGCTGCGAGGCGGCATCACCCGCCGACAGGCCAAGGGCAGTGTGTCGGGGCCAAAAGACGACAGTGCCGCCAGCACCCCCGCCACCCAGAAACAGAGTATTGCCAGCGAGGATTCAGCCACGCTCGTACAAAGCCCAGAAGAGGAGGATGGCGACGGCGGCGACGACGACGACGACGGCTTGCAGTTGGGCAAGTCACGAGGCCAGTTCAAAGACGTCAGCTGGGGCAAGAGCAGCCGCCAGCCATCCAGGGCCTTGGGGGCAAGAACGCCCGACATGCGAAGAGACGTGTCGAGGCAACTGCAAAAGGCTGACCTCGACACGCGCCACAAGATGAGCGAGGAGAGTGAGATTGCGAGTGCAACCGAAATGGCCCTAAAGGAGCTGTTGAGGAGCATGCGCGAAGTCAAGTATGCCTTTCTTCGTTTCCCATATCCGCCATCCATCATAACATGTCATGTCATGCTAACCACGCGTGCACAGTGCCAAAGCATCCGGCTCCCACCTCTTCGACTTTGACCCCTACGCCCTCAACTTCCCCTCGCTCTGCCTCCAAATCCTTCCCTCACCGTCGACTCTCTTTTCGCCCACGCCATTCCCCACCCCCGAATCATGGTCCATAACCCCACCTGGCCAGAAGCAGCTCGAGGCATTGAACAAGCACGTCCGCGAACGCCTGCTCGCCCAGCAACGTCAGAGGCAAATCAACCAAGTCTACCCGTCGGGCTCCCAATCAGCTGCTTCGTCCACCACCAGTTCGCCCCTGCCTACCCCGCCCCTTTTCGACCCAGACCCACAAAGGCTCTTCTGCCACATAGCAGATGCATACAATCACTGGATACACCAGACCGACCAGACCAGGCAAGAGTACTGGCAGGTGGAGATTCTGCGCTGTTTTGCCCGTGCAGAAGACCGCCGCCGTGAAGCTGAGGTCCAGCTTGAACACGCCCGGAGAGAGATTGACTATCTCAAGGCGAATCGCTGGTCCTCGGGAGCACCCGACGTCTCGCCCCTTACCATCAATCTGGGTGTCGATACGGCGAGAGAGCTTGGCAGATATGGTATGGACTTTCGCAACTGGGACTACGACCGTTTGATCGAGAAGTGCAGAGGTGTCATTCGGGAAGGCAAGGTAGCAGCAGCCTCAGGATTGGCAGCACAGAAGCCTTTGCCAGGTGCTCCATCCAGTACGAGGAGCTTCTCTATGGCGAGCTTGCCACCCCACGCGTTCTCTGCTGCCAGCCAGCTTCGCCAAGGTAGCCCTATCAAAAGCGAGACGAACCCTTTTGCCGCACCTCCCACTGTCAATGATGGTTCAAATGGCGACCAACTTGATGCTGAGGGTGATGACGACGAGGACATCAACCTCGACCAGCAGCACACACCACCAGAAAAGCCCATGGGCCTTCACCAGCCATCTATGCAACAGCAGCAACAGGAGCAGCAACAGGAGCAGCAACAGCAACATCACATTACCATCCAGCCCACACCAATCCACCCATCACAACAACTACAAGCTCACATGCACAATCAAATGCACATGAACTCTGCCCAACTCCACGCCCAAGCTCAAGCCTGGGCTGCAGCCCGCCAACACATGAACCAATCCCGCAACCAAAACTACAGCCCCCACCATCAACAACACCAACAAATTTCTCCCCACGTCCAGCACGTCCAAAGCCATCTAGGCTCTGCATCCAGCAGTCGCCGCCCCAGCGTCCAATTCTCAGACCCGCACAACCTCAATGCATCACTAGGCATGACAACGGGTATGGAAGGCATCGAGAACCATGCAGACCAGTTTCTGAGACTGGACATGAGTCTTGCAGCGGGCTTTGTAGGTGGTAATGACGGTGGTGTTAGTTTGGGATAAAGCACTTCCCTTTTCCATGCAACCTCTCTCCACCCACTCACCCTCCTCGTCTCTGTTCTTCCCATCCAGAGTACACATTTTAGCTCCTTGTTGGCCCTTCTTTTTTTTTTCTCTCTTCTTTGTTTTCTTTTGTCATGGATGCGAATAGATTGGCAAAAATTGGGCGGTTCTCTTCACATGTTTTCTTTTTCTTTTTCTTTCTTTTTTCTTTTGTCTCGTCCGATTCTGGCTTATACTCTGCCTTTTTTGCTTTGCTTTGCTACGCCACTCTCCACACATATATATACCTATCGTGGCTTTCTGGTTTTTATTTTGTCGTCGTTGTTTGTTCATTATTATATCATATACCCGGTCGTTTTTTACTTGAAGAGAGAAAAGACCAAAGTTTTCTGTTTCTTGTGAGTGCGGTGTTTGGATTATGGCTGAGGTGTTTTAACATAGTTAACTAGTTTTAGTTTTAATATGGTGGATTTTTGAACAAGCGGGGTGGGAGGGTGGTGAGAAACGAAGAGAAAATGGACAAGTAGTCAAGTCGATGTTGAAATATTCGATAGGAATGAGATTGATTTGGTTACTTCAATGCAAATTACTTTGTGTGCTTTTTGCTCATATTGTGAGGTGTGTAACTATGTGTAAAGAGATTTTCTCACGTGATGGGGGTTGTGATGATGCGTCATGCATTGCGGGGGATGGGGAGGGGTTGGTCTTGGTACCGGTGGAACGTGAGGTAGAAACATGGGAGATGAAGAATTTTTAACAAAACCTTGTCTGCAGGGATGCACGAAATGTACTCTACTGAAATACCTAGGTAAACTTGAAAGCACAAGTCTAATGCCAGTAATCAATCCAACAAGCTCCAGCTTTCAAGGTTGCCCAGGTGACTTATTTACCTAATCTTCTGCGATGATATCACCAATATAGTTAGGTAGGTACTTTAGTGATATGTTCCGCCCGTACCTAGGCCAATCTTTTAAATCGTGCTTCCAAGGTTTTCTCCATAGTAAAGGTCATTTAATTCCAAGGTTATTCTAGTAATGGAGCTCCCAATTAATCCCAAAGCGTCGCCCAACAACGCCTGCCTACTCCAAGATGAATAGTTTCTATTATAAGACCTTGGGAGGGTTCGTTTATCCGTGATTCCGCGATGCTTGCTATTCTAAAATGTCATTAGATATAGTTAGCTATGTATTAAGCACTTATACTTAACTATATGTATGTGCAATAACTAGCTCATAGCCCTGGTATTGAAACAACGATTAGAATTCACAGAGGTACGTAGCGACACGAGCATGGAGGATCTTCCTAGCTAAGATCTTGCGGTCAAGTCGCAAGACTTCTTACTGATAAACCATCCGTTAATAAAGTGGGACGTGTTTATATAAATCTAGGATACGATTAGTAATAAGTGCAAAAAGGCCCTCAGGATTAGAAAGAAACTACCAAGATGCTACGAGCTAGCTGACCTGAAATCTGATGCTATTGGGTAATATCTTGACCAAGTATGGCGTTGATTAGAAAAATATCAATCACCCTGCTATTAGTATACACTTCCTCAGAGCTCTCAAAAGGGAAGCAAAGTTTTGGACCTGAACCAAGAATGAAAAAAGTTAAATTCGCAGCATATGCTGTGGGTGCGTAGATGGGAATTCTTACTTGTACTCGATTCCCAGTATCAAAATCAAAGACTATTTAGCTGGAGATTTCTAAATATTTACCTTGTCAATAACCTTGGAAGCACAATGAGCCGTGCATGAGCATGACTATTTCCTAGACCCTTCCTCTATCTACTAATATAGTTATATATATAACTATAGTTAAATCTAGTCTATAATCTTACACAAGCTACCCTCTCTATCCGCCCCACAATAGTTACCTACACCTCTCTCCGGAAAAAGCCTAGTCTACACGTAAACGTAACAACACCCATACTTTCCCCCATTCCCCGTCACGCTAAACCACAGCAGGAAGGAAATCCTTTACACTGTGGAAAATCTAGATTCTCCATGTACCAGATTTTGATGAAAAGTGGCCGGGGCTCGCGGAGATACTCTAAGCTCGACTCTGCAATTGTAATAGTATCTTTATTGGTATAGTTACCTAATTAGTACTTACCTGCCTGCCTTTTTCCTCCTTTGGCTAGGCTTACTACCTAAGAGTAGGTATGTTGATGGAAGAAAGAAAAGAAAGAAGGAAAATAAAGAACATTTTCACAATGCTTTTTTGTTTGTTTGTTTAGGGAATGTAGCTACACACGTACTTGGCTTCCTCTAGCTATTCCCAAAATCATCAAAGTCCACCTAGATGGAGTTGCTGACAATGTACATGTTATTTAGTTATCCAAACTCTAGTCTAAGACAAAGGCTAGTACTTGCACAGAACGGCGCTTTGTCTGCTTTTGAAAAAGCGTTATTGTCGGTAATAATGGGTACCTACTTGGGGAAGTTCATTGCCGTGTTTGTGTGGAGGAAAGGGGATTGGGGCTCGGTAGCTAAGGGATTGGTAGAGAGAACCTGTGTGGACGTGAAGGGAGAGAAATGCTACACGTGACTGTCCACGTGACTGCGACTCAAAGACATCGTGTCAAGGGCGACAGATGAGATTTCTTGGGAAGTAGGCACTTTTATTTCGCATTGATGAATACGTAAACTAGTAGTCAAAAGCCTTCTAAGCGTAAAAGCCAATACTAGCGAGGAGAAAGACAATACTGCCAGTATAAACACGACAAACACTGGTAAATGGCTGCAGGTCACGGGCAAAGACGTGTTGTTTTATTTTCACATGTTTCTAGCGATCCTTTGATGAAAGGTTGCCAAGATCTCCTAACCACCATCTTTTCCAAAAAAAATCCAAGGGGGTATCTCCAAACTCCAGCTCCACCAGAGAAGAATGCAGTTTGTGGCGAACCCTGCAGGAAGAATAGGAGGATGCCTCTGGCACAGTATCCAAGCCTCCAGTAACAACGAGTGGCAGCGTCTAGTGCGCGCGTACACCAATCCGACCAAAATACAGATAAAGGGGGGGGGGGGGGGGG
>SSBG01000055.1:16364-111107 GCA_028220655.1 Shiraia bambusicola | reverse complement strand
GGGGGGGGGGGGGGGGGGGGGGTAAATAGATAGGTACACCGATTGCGCAAAGTAAAAGTGGCAGTGGTGACCAAAGACTCAGTGGTTAAGGAAAGTAGTTATAGACCATGAAGCAGAATCCAAATGCTCACACATCGTCAATCGTGTCCAACAATGAAGAGATGTGATTACAATGGCGGTATCCGGTCTAAAGTTTGAAGTAGAGTAGAAAGAATAAACATTTGGGGGAGTTGAAACACAAAAAAGGTAGTTGCAGGAAAGTTTAACTAAAAAAGGTTCTCTTAAATGGAGAACAAGGGGTATGAGGCAGCGTGAAAGGGGGACATCGTCGTGATACGTAAAACGAGCTGAGAGCGCAGTGTGCCTAGGCCAAGCGCTTCTGGGTATAGGGTAGAAGGTGAATCAAAGACGGGCACCAGTCGATGATGCTAGAAGCTAAAAGGCTTCGGTAGAGCTCAGAGCGTGTCTTACAGGACGAGGTAGCCAACACCAGCGGCAAAGACAGCAGCGTAGGCATTGAAGTCGAGGGCAGAGGCAGCGCCAGTGAAGACGGGCTGGCTGGGCTGGGCTCCAGTGCCAGTGGGGCGCGCAGTCGAAGTACCGTTGCCCTTGAAGATGCTGCTGCTGACAGCAGGAACGGATGGGCGCGAGGCCGGGATGGTAGACGTCTGGTTGGCGACGCTGGCAGAAGGAGAGCCAGACATGGTGACGGTGTTGACGCGGTAGACAGTCGAGGTGACATAGACTGTGGCATCGTAGACCTCGGATTCAGAGGCGGAAGAGTGGGCGAAAGCGCAGGCAAGGAGCGCGAAGAGCAAGACAAGGACCTGGCGGAAGGAGCGCATGGTGACTGAGTTGCTGGAAATTGATGGTGTGAGTGATGGTGTGAGTGATGGCGGTGTGTGGGTGTGTAGAGAGTTTATTGAGTAGCGGTAGCGATAGCAGCAGGCGCAAGCGCAAAGTGATGGTGTATAGATAAGTGTATGTAGTTATATATATATATATATATATATATTGGTATGTAAAAGTTCAACGAGTGGACGAGGCCGAGTAGATGATGGACCGAGAAAGACAGTGGATGTGGTGGTAGGGTGAAAGTGAACAGTTGTGGATTGCAAGGAGCGTAAGTGCCGAAGTGGCAGAGAGTGCAGGAGCTTAAAAGAGAAAGAGCAGAGGACGACAAGTGGGTCGGTGAGTTTTTCTATGAGGCGCAATTTCCCTGACCCTGGCGCAATCTCGGCGCACGGCCGGCGCTAACAGGGGGGACTAACCGCAGTGGGCCAGTGGGCTACTGCAGGCCCCAATCGCGCTAGTCCCCTTGTGTGCCTGCCAAGCCCATCCGACTCCACTCAGCCTGCACTGCAACAACAACACAATATTAACACAACACAGAAACAAGTGGCCAACTCGGCCAATGTTCAATGAGGTCATGTCTGCACCTATGTCATTGTATACTGTTACATGCCGCCACCCAAGTTTCTATTTTCTTTTCTCTTTTGTTTTTTTGCTGCCCCTACTCGGTACTTGGCCATCAGACAGAGTTCAATCAACTCTCTCCTCCTCCTCACTTCTCACACACCATGTGTTGCATCCTTCCCCCACAGACAGCCTACAGCAAACCGACACTCGGCCACCGCTGAAACATGGGCTGCGAATCGGCTGCCGGCATGTATTACTGGTAGGTACATAGGTACCTACCTACCTATGCGGCTATACCTACGCGGTACTTATTACTCTCTGGCATCTGCCTTGCCCCAAACCCTGAGTGGAGCCAGCAGTCTCGTTGACGGTTGTCAGTGGTCACGTTGGTCGCGATACGGCACAAGGTTGTTTTGCTCTCTGCCGGCCAGTCGTTTCGCTGCCAGTCGCTAGGCCTTGCTCACGGTGAGGGTAAGCAACGTGGTCGCGCGACGTGTTGTCGCCAACTTGCCAGAAACGGTCAACCGCCTCTTTGCAGCGAGCGGATTGGCGTACTATGTATTGACGAGTATACCCTTTTAATACCGAGTACTACATAACTAATACTTACTACTGCAGTTACCTACCTATGTACTATTAATTGCTAGTAGTACCTAGGTAGGTACACCTAGTAGTCATCTCAGCCACTGAGCCCAATGCCACCCTGCAACTATGACTGTACCATGAGTGTTATAGCCATGCAATCATCATGCAGGATTTGCGGGGGAAAGGAAAAAAAAAACTTTTTTCTGCTCTCTCGATTCTGCTGTTTTGTTCGCTGTTGAGACCCAACATGGGCGCCTCTCGCCTCTTCACCCAGTCACGACTGACCATGCCGTGACGCCCTCGCAGTAGCACACGGCCATGCAGGAACGGCTCTCCACCACTACACTTGAGTTCCGTTACTCCGTATTTAGTGCTATTCTTGCCTCTTGACTCTTGCCACGGTGCCACGCTCACCGTCTCACTCTCACGCGCTTCGTCCTCGACAACCCACGCTTTGGGTTTCTTTACAAAATGATTTCCACAACAAAAAAGTGCCGGTTGGGCTGGCAATGGGAAATGAGGTACAAATACAATTGGGTACTGTCTGCCCAGCGCTTCCTGCTCTGATTGGCTACAGGCCCAGGTCCACTAATTCTTCTTTCTCAAGAGTCAAGACTCAAGACTCATTTCTCATTTCTCGCGCGTAACGGAACCGCCAGCCGCCGCACAGTCCAAGTCCATAGCAAGACGGTAATTGGTAGCAATTACCTATTATTACCTAGGTAAATACCAAAGGTATTGGTGTCAAGTGAAGCCTTGCCCTTTGAAATTGAACAACAAATCACCACGCCTATTTAGCTCCTCGTTGACTCTACCGAGTAGAGTCTAAATTAGTGGCCTTCTTCTTCCCGTTGCCCCAGATGTGCCGGCCTGCCAGCCTGCCAGCCTTGCTCTCGCGCCAGCTCCCTCGCAAATTTAAAAAAATGTGATTTGACGACTCGTGACCGTCGCTGCACACTCCCCAATGGTCCATCATCCCTTTTTCCTTGGAAATACCTAGGTAGGCGGTAGGTAATACGGACTACGGAGTAATATGCGTTGTCGAGCTGAAATCAAGTTCAACACGGGCACATAGCCACCTACCTACCTACCTACCTATCTTACCTACCTATCTTACCTACCTAGTACGGAGTACCTAGCACTACCCAAGCGCACAGTCAGCCCAATAAAGTGCTACCTACCTACATACATCAGCAACAGTGCGCAAATAACGATAGCTACCACTACCTACTCCGCACTGTAGGTAGGTATATATTCACCAAGGCTACGGAGTACAAAACACCCCCTTTGAAAGTTTGCAACGGAGCCGGGAAAAAGCACTGACCTAACAGAAATCCCCCATGACAATTTGTATGACATGTCACAATCTTGTTTCAATACTTGTCAATGCTTGGGTACTCATTAACAATTTGAGCACCTACCTACCTAGATAATATCAGCAAAAAAGAAAAAAAAAAGAAAAAAAAAGAAAAAAAAAAAGAAAGACTCAAGATGCATGTTCCACATACATACCTAGTACGTAATAGTATGAGTATCACGTGATACACATATGCTGTCGCACTTCAAACAAGACAAGACAGGAAGATGCAAAGAATAGCCCGTACGCTTCAAACTACGTGGTAATGATGATGGTAATGAATGGAGTAATAATAATGTTAATACGTTGGAAAAAAAAAAGAAAAGAAAAGAAGAAGAAGAAGACGCAATAATTTCAATCCATCAATCCGCCTCCACCACCTCGGCACTCTCCCACAACCTCCGACAAATATCCTCTGCTTCGTTTTGACTACTCGCTACTTGATCGCTATCAAAGCTCAGTCTTCTCCTCCTTGTCCTTCTCGCTGCCGCCGTCGCTGGCCCTCCTCCCTCAAAATTACCACCATCGTCGCGCCTACCACTACTCCTAGGCCGCCCGTGCTCATTATCAAAACTGACTCGTGCTCTCCGCCCGCCGGCGCTCGCTCCATCAGTTGTTGTTTCGAGACTGCCGCCACTGCCTTCGTTGAAACTCGTGCTCACACTGCTCGCTCCGTGCACGCTTACGGTTCCGTTTGATGCTGCTGCTGCTGTTGTTCTGCTTGTATTACCACTACTGCCTGTTCGCGCTATTCGCGTCTTGCGCGACAAGCCTGGCATTTGCTGGATGCGTATAATCGCATCCGCTATAGGGTTGCGGTATCGTCGCACTACGCTATACTCCACCGCAACATGATTGAATTGTTGCTGCAGCCGGGGATCCAGCCGCCCTTCGCCATTCGCATGGTAGTGTATGCTAGATTGCACAAATGCAGAGCCCCCGGCGCGCGGAAGAGTAACGGGCACTAGCTTCTGCGGCTCAATGTTGGACGATGCCCGCTGAAGCATCAGCTTTTGCTGGGTTCGCGACGGCGGCAAGTTGGTAGGTGTCGTGGCACCCGAACGTGAGGGTGTCTTGTTGGGCGTTTCTGCTCCGCCGACATTTGGCATGGATTTGTTCCTCTTGCTCTGGTCAAGGTCACGGCCTCCAGGCTTGGAAGAATCGCGTGAAGGCATGTACCCACCGTCTTTGGGCGTGCCAGCTGAGCCTTCTCCGTCCATGAAACGCGAGACGAGATCTCTCCCTGGCGTATCAACCAATGTAGAGCCAGCGCTATGGCTCAGCAAATTGTGGCGAGTGGTGGAGGAGACTACCGTTGCAGCTACGGAGCTGGTCTGGGTTGGGACGTGGTGAGAGCTACTACGCTGCAGTAACCGCGAGGTAATCATATCGGCATCTGGCGGGCGTGAGTGTTGATGGGAGCTGCTTGAGCTTGCCGAAGCCGGCTGACGTGTGCGGTCTGGTAATGGCTGATTTGCTGCCGTCGCCGTCTGGGTAGCCGAAGTGACCTGCAGTGGATCTCCCCTGTTATTCTCCATGTTCCTCTCTGCTAGTTTATGTTGTGCGTCTAGTATAACTGAATTGGAGCGTGTATTTGAGCGAGTGGTGGTGGGTGATTGCGACGCACTTTCTTCTGTCCAGCCGTCGTCGCCACCTTCCTCCTCCTCCTCCTCCTCCTCCTCCTCTTCACTACCCACGTCAAAATGGACAGCGTGGTGATGAGAGTCAGGTGAAGGTTGGCGCGACCTTGACTTTTTTGCAGATGCAGAGTCGGCTTTGGCAGCCTTTAACACCTGCTTCGAGGACCCTTGGCGCACCAAATGTCCACTCGAGTGGTTCTTGCGCAAGTTGGCATGGGTATGCGCCTGGTGAGCTGCTCTCACAATGGCACCCGAGGAAGCATTGCGCTTGAAGCCTGGACGAGGGCTGCTTGGAACGGAAACCGAGTTTCCAGAGAGGGAACGCTTGTGGTGTCGCGCGTCCTTTTCAGCGACACCCTGTGCCTGGTGTGCCTGATGTGTCTGCTGTGCAGCCTTGTTCAGCTTATTCAGGTTCTTGCCAAAAGATGTGTTCCTCTGCACGCGGTGGCCGACGGCATGATGACGCTGAGCTTTGTGCTGGGGTCTGGTGGGAGTCTCAGAGGGCGACTGCGATAGATGAGATTGCGCAGACGACTGTCTAGCCATAGCGGTTGGTCGTTTGGACCGCGAATGAGCTTCGTCGGCGGAGGCCATGCTTACTTTTGCCCAGTCCAGTACGGTTGCAGCACGTCGTCTAGGTGCTTCGTATCTACGCTATGTCGAGGATAAAGGCCCGTTGTTTGGGCTGTGGCGCGTCGGCACTCCAGCGGGGGCGTGATTTCAGCAGGGAGAGCCTGCGTCGAGTCTTGTTGCGCTGGCGGTGGCATCAGCGGGCAGCCATGGGGAGTTCAATTGCCAGAGGGCGAGTGATGGGCGGTGATACAGTGTGTGCCACGTTGGACCCAATGACATGAAGTAGACATTGTGGAGTGCATCGAACAAATCAACCGAAAGAGCAGGCGGTGAGTGCCCGAAATGTTAATAGTTAATAAGCCCAAAACTGACCCGGGACGTTTTCGGCTGACCGCGGGCCGCCCAGACGTCATCTACCATCTACCATCATCTGTCACAGAGTAAGTACTAAGCCACTTTGTTCCCGTGACTACGCTATTTCTTCTTCTTCTTCTTCTTCTTCTTGTAAAGTATATGCTCATATTCTCTTCTCTTCTCTTCTCTTTCGGCTCTCTCTCTCTCTATATATATATACATAAATCGTGTCCATAGACAGGCATGTAACTAGTCATGCTTAAATATACTCGTTTCTTCGTCTAATTTCTTCCAGTCATTATCATTGTCATTGCCATTGCCATTGCCATTCCAGCTTCCTCTGTGCCCTTTCCCCCCCCCCCCCCTTCTCTGCTTGTCTCTCATCAAACATCAACCCGTTCAAGAGGTGAAGTTTCTGGCAAACCTCTTCAGCTTGCACTTCATGCTCCGCTCATACACCGCTCGTTGTTGGCTGAGTTGCCGCTGCTCTGGGTTCATGCCGTCAATGCAACCAAAAGACGACGTCGACAAGATCGAGACCGGACGCGATCGATACGATGGTGGAGGCGGTCCTGAAGAGTACGTAGGTGCTTCTGAGAGATGGCTGGTGGAATCTTCGCGACTCAGGTGTGCGGCTGCGGTTGATGGTCTGGTACAGTCTGTGCTCCTCGAGTTCCGTCCAAAGAGTGCCTGCATGCGTCGTCCGATGCTTCCTTCTCCCTCGCTGGTTCTGGTGCTTGCCGGACTGTCGTATCGTATGCGTGGTTGTATGAGTGGTAACATGTCTTCATGTTGCCCGTCTCCATGCCGTCCTGGAAAGGGCTCTGATAGAGTCGGCATGGGCTGGCGAACATAGCTCGTCCGAGTGTGTGTCGCAGGTGGGCGTCCCTCTTCAGTCTCGTCGTATGGGTTGCCTAGGGCTGGTACCGAGTTCGATCGCCTATTGATCTGCCTTCTTGAAGCAATACGTTGAGAGTTGTTGCGTGAGAAAAGAGGTATTTGGACTTGTGATTTCTTGGGCCGTCGCCTAAAGATCCTTGTTTGAGTACTGTGGGACGTTGATGGCCGATCAAAATCTGTCTCATGCACGATTGGTATGGCATGTTGTATTCCTGCCATGCTCTTTGGGTTGGCGACAGTAGCTGTTCGCCAGTAGGGAATGCCGCCCATGAGGGGAGGGGAGGAGGAGCTGTTCACGCTTGTGTCCAGCCATGCGTTTACATCCCTGACCACGCCCGAGTCTGGCCGTGGCTGTCGTGATGAGGTTTGAGTTGAAGGTGAGAGAACTGCTTCACCAACGTCCATGGATGTTGTTGGAACAGCTCGAGCAGGCTTTGCCTCTGTTGCAGCTTCGTTAACTGGCGCTGTTTGTGGCCGCTGGGTGGACTTGCGCCTGCGCAATCCATCATTGGCTTCATTGTTCAAAGGCTGGTGAGAAGGCTCCTTGCGTAAACGTCGCTGTAGCCATTGTTTTGCTGTTTCTTGCTTGTTGCTGCTTACGGAAATAGTATTTTGGGTGGGCGTCGCTGTCATTGTGAGCATGTGTGGAGGAACTGCTTTGCGAGGATATCGTAACTGGAGTGATGCACGTCGCTAAAAGTGATGTGGTAAAAGAGGTGGACGTGCAAGGTATGGGCTTGGATACAAAGTTGATGCTCTGGTCGTGGTTGCTGGTGGGGTTGGTTGCCATGGTCGAGCTGAAGGCAAGTATGTTTATGCCAGCTGAAGAGTGGCAGTCGCGACTATTGAGGAAGACACAACCACGGTGAGCACCACAACGATAACAGAGATCTGCCCCCTTTCACTTCTGTTTACTGCTTGTCGCAATCCGAATAGCTACATGTCCAGCATGTAGCGTCAATTGATGAGCGAAATCCGCCCTGAATCCTCATTGCCTGCTAAGTATACAATGACTGAGAACTTTTCCCTGTCCCCCAAGAGATTCACTCCCATTTTGGCTATTTATGAAGCAAGCGTTCTCCCAAACGAATCGGACAGATGTGCAGGATATAAGCCACATGAAAGTTCAATTCTTAGTCGCATCACTTCCACCGAGCTTTTAAATTGTATCCTTCTCTGCATGGAAAGTTGTCTATACTACCAGAACCTTCAGAACCACCAAAGCAACCTAAAGCAAAGCAGAACGGATGAGAAGAGGCTCGGGGAAGGGTTTTGCCATCTTTTTGTCGATGTTTTGTTTCTATAGATTGGGAAAAAGCTTCCTGTAGTAATTCTGCCTTTTGAGAATTAGACGAAGATAGAATTAGACTCGTTTCTTTGTTATACATATATATATATATATATGTATATTGCTCAAAGCTTGTATAGCCATTTACTATACAAGATAAATCTGTAGAGAAGATTTAGTCATGTCAAAACCTCTTCTATATAACTATACTAAAAGACAATGTCATGGCTGTGCTTACAAAGCAACCGCCTACCAGGTTGGGAATCAACATGGTTTGTAACTATTATATTCTACTACAGGGTGCTGCCTTTTACTTGTAAATTATTACATTGAATGTGCTCCAAGTTTATTGCATAACTTGGCCGTTTGACTGACACAGAAGATGGATGCTAGGATCCCAGACGTTGAGGCATGAGTTAATTATCAAATTTGGAGATATTGATCTACGTGGGTTGACATGATGGACAGTAAATTAAAAACTCAAATGATTGGAGCAAGTCGATGAACTGCCTCATACGGAAGAACGCGAGTTCATGCCCATTATTACAAAAGTGTCGGGCAAGTTAAAGTATGAGCTAGATTGTAAAAGAAAGCATAGGACCAATAGAGGCAACTATAGTTGACATGTCGGTGCGAGCAAGACGCAAGCTCATCTAAAACGACAGGCCATGGGATGATGGGGAGGGTATGCGACATGGTCAGACGTGTGCAGCTCTCAATGGCCAATATTACATGTTGGGCGCAGAGGACAAGATGCGTTGTCTTGAGACGCTCACACTGCGGTTCTGCTTTCCCCACACTAGAGACTTCTGGTGATATGTAGATGGACCCCTAGTTAGTTATGCACCAAGAATCTACCGTCTATATCTGTTTGTTCTTCCAGGCTTTCTTTTCTTGTTGTAATCAAAGACGAGCGAGCAACTGTTCAAGTTGCCTACGTATACTTTGAAGCCAGGCTCCATTTGATCAACAGAAGATCTAGTTATACTAGGTAGTAACTATACATAATAGCTAATACCTAGCATAGCACTCCGTACCGAGTAATTACATAGTGGATAGGTATGAGGTAGTTAGGTTCCGCTGGCCACCCCTGAACTGGCCCTGGCCCACGGCTTCTTAACTAATACCCAACTAATTACTACCTTGGTATTATCATTCATTACCTTCAATACTCAATACCCAAACAAGTTAAACATGGCCGACGACGCCCCCACCCCCGCTAGTAGTCCAGCTCCCGCCGAAGCTCTCTCCAACACACCTGCGAGTCCGCTGCGGCACAAGTCGACTGCACCCTCGACGCCTACATCATCGCTACGCCGCAAGATGGCTTCGAATGCCTCATCGTCAGCAGCCAGAGACGCTGCAACGGGCTCCAAAGCAGTGCCTCCACGCCGCCCGGGTGCTGCAACTGCCAGCGTGACGCGACCATCAACAAGCACTACGCGAACCGCGGCAGCCAGCGCGACCAAGCCGACATCCAGCTCGACACCGCGCGCCAGCACCGTCGGCTCGAGCCTGAACAAGCCGCCAACACGTCCTGCACCAGGAACAGCTCCTAGGAGAAGCACCGTGTCCTCCAAGACGACGTCAGATGCTGAACCAGAGCTCTCGTCGGTGACATCAGGAGACGAGAACAGGAAGTCTACTACTGTGCGCAGGACGCCGTTAGTTTCTGGCACAGCTACACGTGCTTCGCCGGCAAGGGCGACGACGACGACGACGACAACGACTTCCAGGCCGTCCCTTTCTTCGTCGTCTGCTACTACTACTGCTGCTACAGCAAACGCGCCAAAACCCCCCCTGACCTCACGACTAACTGCAAATGTATCAATGACGAGCCGCACGACTCCTCGTGCATCAATTGTTTCTACCCCCAGAAATACCACCACACGTCCTTCCGCCACCAGCACGAGAGCAATCTCAGGCACCGCAACCAAGGCGGCAGCTGGCCATGCTAAAAAACCCTCTGCTGCTGTGTCACAGGCATCCACAGACAAGGAAACCGCCTCTGAAGAACCGTAAGCAACATGTCCCTCTTTTATTACATGTACTAATGCGAAACTCAGTAATAGCCCAGTCTATGTACCCTCCCGCAGCAATGGTCTACTCAAAGACAAGGCCGCTTCTGATGCTGAGCTCGAGATCAAGAAGAGCGCCTTGACATCTGTCAAGGCTGCGTTGGCGAAAGTGGGCGAAGAGACGCAGCGACCAGACACGGCGCCAGGTGGGCCTGCAGAGATGGACGTGGAGACCAAAAGGCGAAGTGCACAAATCATGCAGGATTTCTTCAAGGAGACGACCCTCCGCGAGAAGCTGCAAGAGCAATGCGACGATCTCAACCGTGAGGTGGAAAACCTACAGGCCGAGAAAACAAAGCTCAAGAAGCGGCTGGCGGATGCACAGGAGTCTATTGCTGAAAAAGACAAGGCAATTGCCGGTGCTTCCACCACGGAGTCTAACCACCTCGATGAGATGGGCAAGAAGTTTGCGCAAGAAACAAGGCAGTTAGAGGAACAGAGCCGGAAGCTAGAAGAGGAAAAGGCAGAGGAAGCGAGAAAGGCTGCCGAGTTGCAACAGGTTCTCGACGATCTCAACGTCGAACTTGAGCGTCAAGATCGTGAATGGGACGCTGAGAAGACGGAACTCGCCAAACAGACCACGCAGATTGCAACTCTTACCAAGGAAGTTGCTACCTTGAAGCAGGAACGAGATGACCTTGTGCAGGAGCTGTCCGACACCAGAGGCACTCTTGAAGATCTCCAAAATAAGCTGACAAAGATTCAACAAGGTCAATCTGATGAGCTGCTTGCACGGGACGAGCAGATAGATAAGCTCACAAAGACGGTTGAAAAACTGCAGTCAGAGGTGGAAGCGTCCGATCAACAACATGATCAGTCTTTGCGAGAAATTCAGCAGTCCTTGGAGGCCAAATCGTCGGAATCATCAGCAGTGGTTGAAGAACTACAAAGGAAGATCGAGTCTCTACAGCAACAGCATACGGACGAATTGCAATTTAGGGATGAATCTATTGCGTCGCATCTCGAGATTCGACAGCAGCTTCAAGACGATCTGGAAAAATTGCAGCAGCGCGCTGATCAAGCAACCGCAACCCTGGAAGACCAGCGCAATGCACATGCAGAAAGCTTGCAGAAAAAAATTGAGGAGTTGCAGAAGCGCGCAGAAGAAGAGGTCTCTAGCCACGTGAAGTCAATGGAAGCTCTTCAAGAGCAGATTGCAAAATTCCAGCAAAGCGAGGCGGACGGTGCTAAGATTGCACAAGAACTCCAGACACAAATCGAAGGACTCAAGCAGTCACACGAGGCGGCACTAAAAGCCAAGACGGATGAAAATGAAGAGCTGGCCCGGCAACTAGATGCCATCAACGAGCAGCTCAGTACTGATACAACTCTACTTGAACAGCTCAAGGACGAGGCAGAGGGCCTCCGTAAGACACTCTCTACATTTGAGCAGGCCTCCCAGCAGGAAAACTCGCAACATGCCTTGGAACTTGCTAAAGCTAATGCTGAGATGAACGAGGCGAAGAAGAAGGCAGACACACTCAAGTCTGAGCTTGAAGCCACTCAAGATCGCCATCGACAGGATTTGCGCGTTCTGGGCGAAGACCACGATACCGAGATCGAGTCTCTCCGAGCAGATCTTGAAGGAGACGCAAAAGTTCGTCTCGACAAACTTCAGGCTGAAAAGGATGAACTACTAAACGAGAAGAACAACACTCTCGACAAGCATGTACAGGAAGTGGATGGGCTACAGAAAGAATTGGCAGCCTTGAAAGAGAGCTCGGGTTCAGCATTACAAGATCTGCAAGATGCGCTTGCCAAACACAAGCAGAGCGAAGAAGAGAGAAGCGCACTCGCCGAGGCTCATATTGCCTCGCAGACATTGATTTCAGATTTGCAGGCTCGTGTCGATGCCTTGACGGCTGAGGTTAACGTTGGCAAGGATCTGCAAACTCGTCTTGACTCTCTTCTGGAAGAAAAGAGCGCTATTGGAGAGGCCCATAACAAATCTCAGTCGATCATTACCGATCTTCAGGCCCGTCATGACTCTTTGATAGAAGAAAAGACTGCCGCGGAAGATGCACATGGCCGTGCCATCGATGCACTGAAGAATGACTCTGACAGTGCGTCCAAGAAGTTGATTGACGAAATAGAGGCCAAGCGCAATGCTCTACTAGAGGAGAAGAACAGCGCGGAGGCCAAAGCTACCAAGCTACAGTCTGAGCGTGACACACTGAGCGAGCGCCTTTTGAATCTCGAAAAGAGCCAAAGTGATATCAAAGCTGAGCATTTGGCTGCCCAAGACTCTCATGACAGAGCCCTCGAGGCACGGCAAGTTGAGATTGAGCAAAAGTACGCATCACTTCTAGACGCACTTCAGGCTGAAACTACGAGGCTGGAGCAGGAGAAGGCATCAGCTTTGTCCGGCAAACAGTCTGCGCTCGACGAGCTTGTGAACCTCAAGAAGGAGCTCCAAGTCGAGATTGATGCCCTGAAGAGTGAACTGGAGGCCAAGGAAAGATCAGGCTCGGCTACTCTAGCTGATCTCACAAAGAAGTATGAGGCAACACTTGCGGAGAAGGCGGCGGCGGACCACAACCATGAATCAGCCATCATGCTCCTCAAGAAGGACCTGAAGGAATCGCATGAACATGCGCTAGCGGAATTACAGAACAAGCATGACGAACTACAGTACAAGCTTTCGAAGAACGAGCAAGAGCATGCCGATGCGGTCGAGTTGTTGAAGGAGGAACTCAAGGCTGGACACTCTAACGATGTCGAGTTTCTCCGCGAGCGATTGAACACATTACAGCAAAAGCATGATGAACTTGTGGAACAAAAAGCTGCCATGGATAAGGCTCACGAGGAAGCCATCTCAGAGCTTATGGTAGGAATGGAGGCCAGCACCTCAGAAACTGTACACATTCTCCAGAAGAAGTGTGATGCACTAGCCGCTGAACTCGAAGCAGCGCAAGCTGCCCATGCCGTTGAGCTTGAGGCCATGAAATCTAGTTACAACAAGGCTTCTGCTGATGTTGATGCTCATGCTTCGGACGTGGAGCGCCTGAATAAAGCGATCAAGGAGATGCAGGCTGAGCGAGATCAAGCCACTCGAGCTGCGCAGGAGGCCGAAGATCGTATCGAAACAATGAAGGGCGAGGTGGTTAGAAAGCACCTTGCACGTGTTGAGCCTCTTGAAAAGGAAAATGCGGCTCTAACAGACAAGATCGACCGTCTCGAAGCAATCATTGCAGCCGGCGACCGCGTCGCCCGCGCCGCAGCCACTATGGGCGAGAAGCGCAGCATCAACACCCTCGCCGAAGAAGATGAAGAAGACGACTCTGACCAACAAACTGGCTCCGGTGCCCAACAGCTTAACGGCCCACCTAAAGATGTTATTGGCACTGTGAGTTGAACCCCGTACGTCGTTTTACTACATTTTTCGGCCGCGTTCCTAAACTCCCCTTTGTGTACAATTCCACTGATACATTGTAGCAGTTAGCCGCCATGCAAGAGACTTTAAGCCAACTAAGTGACCTCAACAACGACGCTATTGCCGAGAGCTCGCGCACAGCGCAGAAACTTACAGAGCAGGATTAGTGGTGCATGCTGCAATAGCGGTCTCGAAACGATTGTAGTAAAAAGAGAAGAGAGCATGATTTTCAAGTTTTTTTTTTTTTTTCATTGTCACATTTATTTTCTCGCTGTCATTATAATATCATGTGCATGGAGAGCAAGGTCCAAACCTTGACTACGGCTATGGAAACAAGAAACATGTTTAGTCGCGGTTTCTCTCCTCTGCGGACGCGTTTATACCCTATGCATGGAATGGGCTCATGTTGTTATACCCCCACCTCTTATCATTAATTGGAAGATCATGTTATGCTTGTCGAGTTAATATAAATGACACGGGATTTCTCTCTTGTGAGCGGGATTTTTTTCTTTTGCAGTTTTCGTGAGACAATTGTTTTGAATAAGCAAGATGCCCACTGGCACAATGTATTGATTCATGATTTTCATTTCTGCATACGACAGACAAACAAACATCCATCAGACGATGTTGACCAAGTAAGCAAGCAAGCAACACTCATGAAGAAGCATTTCAGCCATTGAAACTGACCAAAACAACCAAAGCCCGTCCAAATCTAATCTATGTACGGAGTACATGAGAAGAAAAGGTCAAAATCAAGTTCAGCAGCAAGTGCCAAGCCTTTGTAAAAAATAAGAACATCACAAATCCTCAATATTGATTCATGTCGCGCTCGAACAAGCGTCGCGATACATCCCCTCTCTTATCATCATCGTCATCAGAACTAAATTCATCCTGCAACGACCTACCACTATGTTTTACCGAGCGCAGGCGCGGCCCATCTTGATCTTGCCCGGGTGGCAAGGACGTGCCGCGATGGCATGTTGGAGATGCAGGGCTTAACAGCCTTGAACCAAAAGGATCGTGGGTCGATGATGGCTCTGTTAAAATGGAACTTTGGTGGAGCGAAGATCCGGTGTCGTAGCCCTGGGTACTGGGCTGGGTGCCGAAGCTAGGTGTGCCATAAGATCCTTGATCGAGATGCAGTGCATTCAGGGCGCTTATTGGTGTAGTATACACAGGATCGGCAATCTGTGGAAATGGAGGTGGAGGTGGAGGTGGATCGTAGTTTGATGGTGCATGTTGTGCTTGAATATTAACATGTCCCATTTGAGTTTGCGATTGCTGGTGATACATGTTACGAGATAGGTTGGAGATAAGTTCAGATTCCGAAGCCAGGAAGCTTAGTTGGTCTGGCAAAAGATAAGGAGCGGCTTGTCGTAATGCTCTTTGGTGTGACTCGAAACTTAGCAGCACGTTTTGCCAGTGCTCTGTGTTGCCACCGGACCAACCTAAGGATGAAGCTTGAAGTCCGGCTGGGCTCATCCTGTGTCGATTATAAATTGGAGTTGACGACGGAGACGGCTGAATGACGGCGGGGTTTACAATGTCATGAAGCATGTGTCTTAATGCGGCGTCATGAACTGGCTGCTCGTAAGAGCTGGTGGCACTATGTGGTATCGTCGGCTGTATATTGCTGCGAACCCTAGGCTGACCTAAAAAAGGACTGGGTACAGTCTGATCAGCACGAGAAGGTAGATATGGAGCTACTTCCGATGCAGAGAGCCATCCTTGTTCATCACACCCTGTCGATTATGTTAGTCATCAAGTGAGTACACTGGAGCAATGAAACATACAAGGTAGAGGTACACGACGGGCTTCAGGATATAATGTGAGGTATAGCTGAACCCAAGATTTGACAATGTTGCCTCTGGTTTGGGGTTGATAAACACAACCGCTTATATCTTTATGATTATTGAAGAGATGTTGGTCAATGAAGTCCTTCTGACAGCGCGGGCAACGGCCAAGGAACGCAGGAAAGCCGCCATGTGTCGTTCGATTTGGGTTGACATGATTCCGGACCTGAGACATGACAGTTTCTTTGCAACCGTTACAGGGCCTCACCTGCCCATGCATTATGTGGTGCTTGTATACCGGACAATCGACAGTTTGTTTAGGGCCCTTGAAAGACCTTTCACCCATGGCAACTGCATTCTGACCTGAGCTACTTCCGAGCGATTGCTTGTGATCAAAGCGTTTCGAGATTCGATCGATCGGAGATGTGATGCCGCCACGCGGGCCGGTCCGCCCTTTGCGGCCAGCGCGACTGTGAGAGCCGCCAGGCGTAACTTGATAAAAGTTTGATTGACTGAAATCTCTTGCATATGCTACAGTACGAATTTCTTCAAGAGCTGTAGCATAGACAGGGTACGCTGAAGACCTACATCATGTTAGTGTTGAGCCTAGGGTAGCAAACAGACGCCACAATTACCCATCGTCCTTTAATTTCTGAATCACACTCTCCCAGCGAGAGAAGAAGCTGCCACAGACACGAGAGTAGGTAACCTGGTCCAGTTTCATCTGCAAGGTCTCGAAAACGGACTTCGCAGCGCGTGGCAATTCTTCAGTGACAGCGGAAGGACCGACCAGATGTTGAGCCGATAACACATGGCTGTTGGTGAGACCTGGCTCAGCTTGTAGCCAGTGTCCCACATAATTGAGGTTCTGATCTGGATCAGCCGGGGTATATGCCTGCGGCGTCGATAGGCGTTCCGTGTCTTGGCGTCGAGGTACTGATTGTGGTGGAGGGAAAAGCTCAGGGTGTTTTTTTTGTGCGTGCTTCAGCCTAGCATCTTGTCGTTGGAATATCTTGGGACAGCCTTCAGCTGTGCAAGTCAATGCACCGCAGTTGGCTCCTGTATGCTTGTGCCGAAGATGCCGCCTAAGGTTACTCCGTTGGTGGGCCCCTGTGAATCTCCTGTCGCAGTGCGGACAAGAGGAAGTATTGGCATCGGTGTCTTGGTTTGTGGAAAGCGTATAAACTGGCGGTCCGTTCGAGGTCGTTGCCCACGGGATGAGTGCAGACGCAGCAAGGGCAGGAGAGTGGTGTCCTCCTAGAGACTCGGTTGCAGAAGAGCGGACGCGTGCATCTGGGTTAGGGGTCGATACGTCTGGTTGGAATGTGTCTGTATTGTAGCCCAAGTAGGCTGGGTCATCGAATATGTCAGAGTCTGGAGGCCATTCTGCATTTGCATATGGATGAAAAGGTCCAGATCCATGCTGATGTGTTATTAGCATGTACCCAAGGAGAAATAGTCGATCTGGACTCACACGGGTATTGAGTGAAGACCATGGCCCTGGGGAGTGTACTACAGAGCTGGCTGAGATAGCCTGAGAACCGTCCCAGTCTCTGGAAATTGTTTCATGGTCGTGAGGAGGCAGCCCTTGGACGCTGTCGCAACGTCCAAAATTATTGCGAATTTTTAGATACCAAGACATGTTTGGCGTGAAGGTGGTGTAGTGAATTTATTGTAGTGTTGTGCCAGGCAAACGATCGAGAAGGATTATCCGTTATAAAGGCGGGCACGATGACACTGGAGGATAGGTTGCATAGTCTGGTGGGTCGGCACCACAGGCGGTCGGGTAGGAAGAAGGTTGTAGTGAGAAAAGGCTTGCGCCAACGAGCTTGGTGGGCGGTGGCAGTCATCATGGCATATAATATACATACCCAGTAACCTATGTTGCGGATGCGTAAGTATGTAACTGTGCAGCCTTTCCAATTTGGGGCACTTCACGGGCCAGGATACAGAGACCAATAACTGGTGTAGGTTGGCGGAGGAATGGTATAGTCGTGGCCCATGATGGAAGCTTGGGCCATCCTAGATGGACAACTCAGGTAACTAACATGAGATGATTTTGGATGCTGTTTTGCGTTTCGAGCGAGATTGTGACCTGCCAAGTGTGGGAGTGTGTATCTGTGGCTGATCCCTGTCGCACATGTCCTCAACCTTGATCCCAACTTCCAAGGCGTCATCCGCTACATATGCTTTCGGCATCCGGCATCGTGGCAGTGGGCACGAACAGAGCTTGACGGTTTGTCCATATCGGTCGCACCTATGTCTGTTGTGCCATCTCCAATGCCAGGATCTTGGCGACGGAATCTCGCACAGCTTCTGGCAACTCGCAAGGCTAGAGCCTTTGTTCCCATTTCCTATGGAGGAATAAACAAGGCAGCTGACAGGTAGAAAAAGGGCGCAGGGCGGAGCATTTAGGAGGACCATGTGGGAGGCAAATCATGAAATTGCGCTGCACCAGAGAGAGCTTGTTGTTCATCCATGGCAATCAGGCATCAACATGCACAGCCAGCGCAAGTTGCTGACATGCTGTATGTTGGTATGACGTCTGCGGCTCCGTGGGGTTGCCAAGTGGTTATTGCATCGTTAGCTTTGCAGGCTTCTACGCTTCTCCATCGATGCCAATACTGTACAGTTACCCAGTCAGGTAGGTAGTCAGGTATTAGCTAGAGTCTAGAGCTTACCCTTGATTACCGCCAGAGACAGAGACGGCCCATCTCACTCCATCATGGCGTCATTTGTCTGCATCTTGACTATGTACCTGTGCCATCTTTGAACGGCGCGACAACTTGGATCAAGTCTCTTCCAAGCGGTACTGCATGAGTTAGCTACTGCTGTCTGTCGCGTGGTGGTGACAAACTCAGAAAGTTGCTGGGACTTCACTGGTCTAGAATAGTGAAGTACTATGAAGAGCAATTCGCACGTCGTCGGCATACGAGCAGTTTTCGAGCCTTGTTCAGGCCATGTGCAACCAGAGAAATTTGGCGTAATCGCGTAGGAGTAGGCGCAAAACTTGGTGCTAGTCCTGTCTTTACTGACATTGCTCTTGGTATAGTTTTCACCCAGATAGACAATATGATGCATGCTGCCATCCTCAGCGTGAGCCCGCTCGACTCGAGTTGCCGCTCAAAACATATAAAGCTCAATTGTTCATCAAACGTGTTGACGGGAGACCAAGTGGTGATCAAGACGTGGTCGACGACGCCTTGGTGTGCAGATGGATGGAGGGGTGTTTGGGTACGACGGTGTGGTTGGGCACGCAGAACGTGCCTGCTCATTTCGGAAACACTAATTAGGGCTAGCCTCACGTGCGTCCTTTATCTCAACCACCATATATTGTCTTCACACCTTTACCTTGATATACCGTCATAGCCTCATCTGCTTGGCTGCTCACTGGAAACTTGGTCGTTGACAACAGTGCCCTTTGAGAAGAACGACCCTAAGCTAAGCATGTGGACGGCAACTGCCTTCAACATCCAAGCATCTCCTCATTTGGTGGATACCGCAAGCGCTTCATCCTGGATGATATACATAAATTGCATTACTTAGACCTCCACCGGAACATAGGGTTCCTCTTTCCATTCCTGTATCCTATGATCTATGGTGTTTTCGGATTTCTTTCTGCTCTCACGAGCCTGGCATAACTGGGAGAGACAAAAAACTGCCCGGGCACTCTGTAAAGCTTGACGTGATAGAATATCACTCAGCAATGTCTACGGAAAGCCAGAAATTGCCAGTCGCCTCGGTGTCTCTACCTCCGCGTGAAATTAAGTCTGCACAATGGTTTTTGTACATCAAACAACTTTCCCCAAGAATAGGTTGGACTCACTGCTTTGCCACCCATGCTGTTCTCACTCTCACTCCCACTCCAAAGCTTTGCAGCATCCAGAGATCCCCCCCCCCCCCCCCTGATTCCGGTTCTACTATCATGGTTTTCACTGCTGGCCGAAATGCTATTGACCAGACCCTTGGTGATGTCTCTTGGGCCTCAACCTCGAACACTGTCAATCTTGCCACTCTCAATGGTAGCTTAAAGCTATTCATAATTGTGAATAACCTGAAACACGTATTGGCCACCCCCACTCTGCGCTATTGGCTGCGCTTCCTGTCGCCTTGCGGGTTGAGGTAGTCACTCGATTTCACTTTAAGCTTGGGCCCTACTGAGCCGCCTGGCCCACCGCCACCAACTCTTATATAAGACCTTCAACACTGTCATTTCTATATCCAACGGCGTTCAACTCTGGTGTTCAAATCGGGTCTTCTCCAAGCTGTCGTCATTCGCTACTCATTTGTTTACTACTTTCCATCCCGCCACCTTCTCTCGCACTTTACCTCACGTTCTTTACTGTCTAAACCAAGACACGTCAACTTTCGGACTCACCCATATCCTCTCTGGCTACGAAAATTCTCGCTCTCGCTGCTTTTTGTAATAAGGAAAACTTTTCCACAGTTACAATGTCTGGTATCAACAATGTACCTTTGCGCCAGCCCACCGATACGATCTTGACCACGAACGGAGACGAGAACCAGAACAAGGACATGCCTTCCAAGGACCCGCCTTTTACCCGTGCAAAAGCTCGAGCCCTACGTCAAGGTTTACCTGCTCTATCAGGTTCCAAGCCAATCTACAAGCCAGCACTCAACAAGAAACGCGGTCGCAAGTCTGGCTTCACCATCTTCAAGGATGCCGATAGTCTAGATGAAGAGGGCCAAGGTCCTCCAAAGAGGCCTCGCGCAGGTACTCGTACTCCCCTCTTCACTAGACTGGACTCTGCCAACAGCACTCCTGCTCCATCCCCTCGACTGCCACCAACCCCATTCCCGCTCTCTGACGAAGACCCATTCTGGCTCGACAAAGAGAACTACGACACGCACGCCCTGCCAGAGTCTCCATATACACCACCCCCTCCACTTCCTACTCCGCCTCCTGTTGCTGCCGACCCACCTTCGCCACCGCGTCTCCGCCGTTCTACCCGGATTCAGCGTCCTCGCTATCGCTATAACCATCGCGTCACGCCTTTGCCTCTCCCTCCTCCTCTCAACACTGTGTTGTACAACCTGCTAGGATTAGGGAACTGGGATGCCACCGTCGACGAGATCAAGATCGCCTATAGAGCCACTGTCGTCGTCACTCATCCTGATAAAGTACCCGAAGACCAGCGCGAAGCTGCCACAGTTAAGATGCAAAAGATCAATGGCGCAAAAGAGGTGCTATTGGACGAGAATCGCCGTCGCCAGTATCACCGTGACGGTGAGTTGCCCTGGGAGCATAGATAGGCGATGTTGTCGTCTCGGATCAGGTGCTGCAAATTCTGGAAAATGGCTTTGTTTGTCGAGGCACTTGTCCACAACTAAAGGATAGTCAAATTGAAACTGGAAATGAGATTGAATTGGCGTTGGGGCCGGGGCTGGGGGACAGAATTGTGGTTATTAATTGGCACTAATGTCTCATGATCACTGAACAGCCTCTCATGAAACATTGAATCATGACTTTTTCATCGATAATACTTAATACATGTTGCGTTTTAAACTGCAAGGTGCCAGCTTTCTCTCATGATTTTCTGCTGCAGATATGAGCGCTTTCATGTCCAGCAGTATCCTGATTATACCACTACGTCGTTGCCAAATGACATCACTATTGATAGCCACCTGCATTTCAAGACTCTGATTATACACGAGAAAATTTGTTCGAAGCCTTGGAGATCAATTGCGTTACTACGCTGTCGCTAGGATTCAGCACAGGAATATCTGACGAGAGTGATTTTACGACTCAGGTCGGTCTTTCTGAGGTATGATTTTTGTCAATATTATGCAAACTTGCAATAGGGAGAAGTTTACTGAAAAGTCATCATTGACTAGCTTGTTGTTGTCAGAGCATAGTTAGGCCAGGATACATTACATGCAAAAAGATGACGAATAGTTGTAACTTTGATTTGTTTTTATGTGTATAGAAGATTGACTAGCCGATTTCCCTAACGAGTGTGTTGATGACAAGAACGAAATCGCCGCAATTCAACCTAGCTGATGCTAGAGAAGAAATCGCCACGCCTTTTCGAAAACAAAGTTCTCCCTGTTCCAAGCCAGGCCCGTGACGAAGAGAAACCTGAGACTGGTGGTTTCGGAATATCCCCTACGCAGTTTAGTCGCAAGTGACCTTCCTACTATAACTGTCAAAGGTACAAGGCTTGCCATCGACAGTGCACTGTGAATAGAAGAGGGCGAGGTTAGTGGGCGTGCAGACTTGCTAGGTTGTCCAACGCGGGTCAAACTTACCCTCTTATTGTTGATGGTAGGACACTTGACAATGGTAGTGCGTCCGCTTTGACCCTTGTACTTGCAGGTATTGTACTTCCTTTGGCAGGTCTAGCTGCAATCACAAGTGATCAGTATTTGCTATTTGGGCTGGGTCATCTATGCTTTACTCACTCCGTGATATGTGATCAGGGCATCATTTCCGTCCCTGGCCTGGATAGCATCGGCGTTGGAGTCAACGGGGTTGGCCATCACGCCCATGGCGGCGAAGAGGAAAAGAGCAACAGTGGTGAACTGCATGGTGAAGATGTTGATTTTATATATGAAGAAGTAGAGGGTTTTGAGTAGACTGATTCAGTAGATATTCTGGCTGATGATGAGATTCAAAATCGAAGGACTGTAGCCCCCCCTTTTATAGACCAATTCATGTATCTATCACGAGACTGACGAGGCAACAAGTCAGTCGCCCTTGTTGATGATTGATGAGCTTTTGGTTGCATAGACACAGTAAGCTTGGTCATAATTAAGCTCCTAGAGCATATAAGATATTGCTTGAATATGGGCCTCATTCTTACATTGAATTTGCACTATGACAGAAAAATATTAGATGGAAATTTTAGCAGAGTCATCCCAGCGTGTAGAAGCATGGTTATAGGCGACTCGATTACATTACACGAACACAAGTGGGCTACAAAAATGTTTGTCAACCTATGTGTCGCCCTCAATTATTCTGTCCAATCGGTAACCAAAACCATATAGAGTCTCCAAGCGCCAAGTTGAACCCCTGCTAAGACCTGATCAACGAGAGAGCAACACCATCCGTAATCTGTAAAATCAATTCGCTGAACTTTAGCAGGCGTTCAGCTTGACGCTTGAAGACCATGTAAGTGTGAGGAGAGATCGTAATATCCTTGAAAGAAAGTTTCGACGGGTATTGATGAAGTCGTAATTTGTTCTCGGGTTTTAGTTCTTTTGCGCGATTCTCTACAATCGGTCTGATATACCAGTCAGAATTTAGTCGAATATAACAATTCCATACCTGTCTTATAGGGCTGTCATAGTCCTGACTGTGACTAGGCTTAGTGCCGGATATCAATGGTTAGTTTACACAGAGTAGGTGATCTCGGTCGAGATCGCCGGCATTTTAAGTTTGGACTAACATCTCAGGTTGGCAACTTAGAGCTGCTTATTGTTTTGACATACGTTCTAGCCATCCCCATGGCCCCAAAGAGCCTTAGAAAGTGCTTTGGTGAGTAACTATAAGCCAATCCCACATGATTCAATGATTTCGCTGAATGAAGAGACAAATTAGGGTCCTGAACCTATATTGGTAGTTGACGTGGAAACCCCGCTATACTATATTATAGAAGTTCAGCCATGCGAAGCCGGCGATGCATTTGAGACATCGGGTTTTCTCATCACTCCTGCACTCCCAGACAGGCTAAATGTTTGTCATGGAGGGTGAGATCTCCGCCCTTTTGATAAACTCTAAGAATCTCAGAGTTCCGCGTCTTGACCGTGCTAACCATAAAGTCAATAGCTTCATCAGCACACTGTTCAAGATCTTCATCATTGGCCTCCTTCGTATTCTCTCGAATTTCATGGAGACGCTTAAGCCAGAACGTCCATCTCCAAGGCGTAAACCCAGTCGGAGATCGCTTCCCAAACTCTGATTCGACAAAAAGTTGACCACCCTGGCCAATTGTGCTTGGGCAGTCGTTCCACGAGACATCCGAAAGTTGAATGAGATTATGGCCAGATTCTTTGATCCAGGCGTACGCGGCAGGCAGTAGGTGCACAATCTCAAGATCCTTGATACCCCGACGTGTATCCTCATCATCGGGCTTGTCAGCGGTCCGAAGTTCTTGCCTTTCTTCAAAGATTGAGCGGAACAGTAAGAGGGCAATCTGACACATTCTGTCTTTGCTAACACGGGCAGAGGCCAATCTAGCCAAGAAGAACGCGAAGTTGAGTCGATGAGGGCCTGACATGGATCCCGCATTGTTGATCCAGAAGTCGGTCATGTCAGCAACCAAGTATGGTAGATCATTCCATAGCGTGCCCTCGACTGTTCGTGCGATGTCAATTCCATATAAGCCTGGCACAGGCCTGGCCAACGGACCCAGTCCCTGAATACGAATGATATCAAGGACTAGGCGATCATGATCGGATGTTTCATGCGATACGTGCCGACCAAGCTGGTAGTAGATATGCCATAGTGAATGAATATATCCCTCTAGAGAGTCAACTCCATCCCCAATCTGGCAGTACCGCTCATTGATGATAGAAGTTCTGTTGTAGAAAGCTGCTCCACGCATTTCTTCAAATTCTCCACGAGCAGCGCACTCTTGTACATCTTGTTAATCTAGAGTGGCACTGCCTAGCATAGTAAGCCCAGGGAGTCCTTTAGGCGAGGGACCCAGAAGAGCATCGCGGAGATGGGCCATGTTGAAATGATGGGATTAGAATGTAGCGTGGTTGTGTGTAATGATGAGAACAAGGCGGACCTGCAGTGTAAACTTGTGGATATAGCTCAATTTAAATACAGACGGCTTTCTTTCTCCAGCAAAAGTTCTATGGATGTATAGTAAGCAGCCCATACAAACTTTCCAAGCACCCCTTGCCAACGTTCGATGAATCCAGTCTGCTCATCGCGGCTAATACGGCTCTTTAACTTTTGGTCCATTCTCAACAGGGGCTCAATATTGTGGCTGCAGAATCTGTATGAACAAAGTGTGTAGGTAGATTAATTTTCTCACCATTCTGGTGATGGGGTGCTGACGTAGCCTTGCCGACCACCAAACCTTGTTTACAATGCGTCCCATGTATTATTAGGTAGCCACATTGTGTTGTTCCCCACAACACGATTGAGCCAATAATACCGTCTTACTTGTTCTAACAAGCTACCTGATTGGCCCAGTAGCTGTAGTTACTTGGGGTTTCTAATTCTTACCAAAAGTCCCATCATGTAGTCAGGTGGCACAGCGTTCTTTCACAGGAAATATCCCACTTCACCGCAACATACCCTAGAAGATCAGACGTACACCCTGTGGTTGGCCGATCAAAACCTCTTCTCACTGGCCGAAACGGGAGAGGCTGAAAATTCAGTCACATAACTATGTAGGTAAAGTAAGCAGTCATGTGACCACCACCAACATCATCACCAGTACGATCCCTCGTCAACTCACTCGTGCTTTATATGATATATGGCGCCAACAATTTCCCGTGTCTTATATAGTGTTAAAGCAGGTTGCTTTAAATAATATAGCCCAATGCAGTCCTCCAAATACTTGAATTCAGCGGTGGCTGAAATCTTCCTGCAGGAGCACTGTCAGGTCGTTGTCCTTTACTTACGACTGACCAATATCCTTGTTTCATTCGTTTCCTGCGAATCAAGGCTTCAATAGGTGACAAGTCAATAGAAGCAATCCTGGTATACGTCTAGCGCGTCTTTATCGTATCGACAATGTGGAATCGCAGACGATATCAGGATTGAGCTTGGGGGAAAAGATTTGGACAAAGGCACTTAGACATGCAGACGCAAAGCTTTGACAAATTCATGAATTCACAGTGATGGAGTGTTTACTCGCATTGTAATGCGATGATTCGTGACGTTGCCTTTTCGAAGTGTTAACCATTTCTGCATCTTCTTTGAGATATAGCATAGTGACGTATAAAAAAGACGTTTAAATTGTCTTTTGTCCTTAGAGGTCAATCAAAACAAAGGATCCACTTACTAGGTGAGATTGAGATCAATCTAGAGTGACGGGTGAGAGGCGCGCCAAGAGCGCGAGTTTGCCCAGGTAGCTTTCAGCTTCACCTTTACCTACAGCTTCACCTTTACCCACAGCTTCACCTTTACCCACAGCTTCACCTTTACCTACAGCTTCACCTTTACCTACAGCTTCACCTTTACCCACAGCTTCACCTTTACCCACAGCTTCACCTTTACCTACAGCTTCACCTTTACCTACAGCTTCACCTTTACCTACAACCGAAACTGCCCCACCGTCTCTCCTCCACCAACCTGATACTCTCTACTCATCTTCTTCCTCCACCTCTTTCCCACCACCTCCTCGACCAACCTGATACTCTCTACTCATCTTCTATAACTACCACTACCTACAGACCTCAGTTATGACGCCTACCGACGTGACAGCAGATAGTCTCCGCGATGCAGAGCGTGCGGGAAATGAAGCGCTCATTATGCCCGTTCCTGTAGACCCTGAATCTATCACGACCGCGTCCCTACAGGCCTTGCAGTCTGCGGATCAGCGCAAAGTGATGGATATAGTGGACAAGCTGCGGCGTGCTGGCCTCAGCGGTATCGTTGAATTGCCCCAGCTTATTGTCTGTGGCGACCAGTCGTCCGGCAAAAGCTCTGTTCTCGAAGCAATCACAGAAATACCGTTTCCTAGAAAGGAAAATCTCTGCACAAGATTCGCAACTGAGGTTAGTAGCATGGCCTATACTACAAACATCCAGCATACTGATCATGGGGACAGATTATCCTACGCCGTTCTGCTTCATCCACTAGCACCATCACCATCACCCCAGACAAGCTACGCCCAAAGCCGGAGCAACTAGAGCTCCAAAAGTTTAACAAATCCATCAGCGACTTCGCCGATTTGCCAGATGTAATCGAGCATGCTACACTGGCCATGGGTTTGGGAGTCGTGGGCGAGGCCAACTCCAGGGCATTCTCTAGGGATGTGCTGTCCGTTGAGATAACCGGACCATCGCGACCGCAACTGCATGTAGCTCTCAAGAGATGCTTGAATTTTGCTAATATTGTTAGAACGCTTGTTGACCTCCCTGGTCTCATTCACGCGACCAACAAAGCACAGACCGAAAATGACAAGGAGCTAATCCTGAATCTGGTCAAGGAGTACATGAAGAACCCTCGCACTATCATATTGGCTGTGGTGAGTGCGAAAAATGATTATGCCAATCAGATCATTCTCGATCACTGTCGCAAAATCGACGAGCAAGGTCGTCGCACTCTTGGCATCATCACCAAGCCAGATTTTCTGCGACCAGGTTCCGACAACGAGCTGGCATGGATCGATCTAGTCCAGAACAAGGACATCCACCTCGAGCGTGGATGGCACATGCTCAAGAACCGTGGCGACGACCAGATGCAGTTTTCATTTGCGCAGCGCAATGCAGATGAAGACCTGTTTTTCAGCAAGGGCCGTTACGCTACCCTACCTCGCGGATGGGTTGGCATCGACTCTCTCCGCGAGCGTCTCAGCAAAGTCCTGCTCGCTCACCTGACCAAGGAATTGCCGTCTTTGAGAGACGAGATGGTGACCAAGCTTCAGGAAACAATTGCGGAGATCAAGAAACTCGGAGAGAAGCGCAACACCATCCATGAGCAACGGATGGTCCTGATGAGGATAAGCATGCACGTCCATGATATCATGAAGTCTGCCACAAAAGGTTACTATGAGGCGCCCTTTTTTGGACCTATCAATATGGAAGCGGCCGTTGATGCATCTGAGAACATTCGTCGCTTCCGGGCTGTCATCCAACATCTCAACATGAAGTTCTCCGAGGACATGCGCCTCAGAGGTCATAAGTACTCATTCGAAGCTGGCCCCGGCGATGAAGAGCAAGATATCGAAGAGCAAGCTAAGGCAGATGGAGCCCTAATCAAACTCGCTTCACGTCCAGGAATGGAGTTCGCACATACGCCAACTAAGCTTACTCGAAAAGAAGCCATCAACTGGGTGAAAAAGATGTTGGAACGTTCTCGTGGCTATGAGCTTCCAGGGACATTCCAGCCCATGTTGATTTCACAGCTCTTCTGGGAGCAATCGCAACCTTGGGAGGGCCTGGCATTCCGTCATATCAGTACTGTTGCCAGTGCTTGCAAAGAGTTCGTCGATGCAGTCCTCCAAGATGCTGCTCCTTCTGAATTTATAAGCAAGCTTGTAGCCCTCAACGTCGATGTTGCGCTGAATAAAGCTCTTGACAATGCTAAAGAGGAACTGGGCAAAGTCCTCAAGGATAAAGCTCGCCATCCAACAACATACAACCATTACTTCACTTCCACAATCCAGAAGACCAGGCAACGCAAACATCAAATGATTGCGAAGAAAGCCTTAGCAGACTCGACAAGCCAGGTTTTTGACCGTACGGATTATGCTCATACCCGTATCGACGCCTCCAAGCTCACAGAGGCCATGGAAGGATCCATAGAGCCAGACATGGACGTCTTTTCGAGCCAGGAAGCCCTCGACACCGGGCGCGCATACTATAAGGACGAAATGAAGTATTTTGTCAACACTGTTACAAAAGCTGTCATTGAGCGTCACCTCGTCGAACCTCTCCCAGACGTCATCCTTTCACCACTGGTTGTTACACAAATGACTGAAGCAGAGGTTGAGTTCATTGCTGCTGAGACACCGGAGATTACACAACATCGTCAGCACCTTGAAACTAGGAAGGCTATGTTGGAGAAAGGTCTCGAGACGTTCCGAGAAGCTATGGGTGGTCTGAAGCGTTTTTGAATGCAACACAAGAGCTTGTCTCCGCACTTTATGGATCAGGGCCTAGAAAGTTCTCGTTGCAGCAGATTTTACTAGAAGGAATGGAAGGATGGAAGGTCAGAATTGTACTAGATAAGATGCTAGATTACATAGCATAATATCACGATTCCATGACATATGAAGCTTTATCATGAAGCAATGACAGTGTGTTTACAAATCTCTTCTACTAGATATCTTCTACCATGGCATTTCTCGCATTTCTCCAGTCTCTTCGTCACCTTCCTAGGTCCAGAAGCCAAAGCCCCATTTCGCACGTTCGCAAAAGACGAGTTCCTCAACTACCTTTGCGCCCTCAAAAGGATCCCTCTAAAGGCGATCGTGAGTATTTCAACTGGCGTGATATTCGTATCAAAGACATGGCTGTAAGCTTCACGAAGTTCCGCGATGGATGTTTCTTGTGTCGTGATGGCTGCAATACCAGGGTTATGGATGAGTACTTGGTCAGATATCAGCATTCGTGCTTGACCTTTGAATAATTTAAGAACAAACCATGAAGCTTCTCGTGTTTCTTTTTCACATTTTCAATAGCAGACTTTATGTGCTCGTCTTTGGTCACGTCTAGCTCCAGTATTCGAGTCTGGCGTCAGGGACATGCTGATGGAGTTGTTGAACGGCTACTTTGCCAGCGGCCCTAGAACGCACAGCGAGTATATAGACATAATAATTAGTGTCTGGCTAATCTATATACGACAGAGAAGCCGAGACCTTAAGTCTTGTCACTTGACTCTTAGTGTTTGGGACAGAAGGTCTTTTTCAGTCGTGAATTAGGTAGAGTATTACCTCGGTTGGCTCCAGTAATCAGAATTGTTCTCGAGGTTATTGTTGTATGTAAGAGCCTTCAAGTATACATTGGAAAAAGTACTCAGGAACTTGAATACTAATGTCGTTGGTATTGAGTTGAGTGGAGCAGAGCACGGAGATATACAGATGTCTGACATGCATAAGCACTAGTTAATTAATTTATCACTAGGCTAGGTAATTCCGTTAGGCCCGAAGTACAATGTCCCTCTCGATGTTGCTAGAATCTCACTTAAGTCCGATCGATATCGATTACCATAGCATCCAGGTTTGAAAAATGTCCGAATGCGATGAGATCGGATTACTGTTTATAGCAATTCGTACAGTTCCAAGCAGCCCTCTGCGAGTTATTACATAGGCCCACGAAGAGATTGCAAACTTGTAACTAGTTGATTTCTGGATCTATAACGAATGCCTGCATTCCCAGTTGGACGCATTCCTGTAATTACCTCCAATGAATATATTGCGCGTCGGATACCTAGTTGAGAATAAATCATAAGTCTCTGTGTTAACACATGCACTAAAAGAACCAAAAGAACTTACTTGCAGTGGCGACGATGAAAGTCTACGCCCAGAGACACCGTATCATTCACAAACTTTGTCCCCTCCAAGAAATCCGGCGCAATGTCTCTCTCCACCCAATCGACTATCGCGCGGAGGACATTTTTCTGCCTCTGGAATGGCACACCCGCTTGCCCAGCATTACCACCCTGCCCAAAGACCCAAGCGCCGGGCCCAGAATTACAATGAAACATGCCAGAGATTCTGAACATGCGCGCCCACCTATCCATCGACTCATAACTCCTCCTACCTCGTAAGTGCTCGTAGAAGCGATTGGTGTTGTGAGACGAGATTTGATTATCCTGTTGGCCGTGATACATGAGCAGCTTTCCTCCTTGATGTTCGAATTTCGGCAGGGCGGAGGGGTAGGTGCGGATGTTTCCAGGGTTAAGAGATTCTGCTGCGCGGGCGGCTGAGAAGTCAAAGGTGGATGCGTTCCACTGGGGATTCTTGAACACTACGTATTTGAACCAGTCGTTGGAATATGGGAATGGAATGCCAGCGTAGAGTCTATTTACAGCATTGATTTCGCTCCCGGGTTCCATACCTGGGTAGATAAGTTTGCCGTTGGGATACTTGTAATCATTGAATATGGCTTGCAGTTGCTGGACTTGATTTGCATTAAGGCAGTTGGCCGCATTAGTATCGCTGCACCTCAGCGTGGTGGCGTCGAATTTGCACAAGCTGGGATCTTCAATGATTCCATCTTTTGCGTTGTCGATAGTGTCGCATTGTCGTAGAACTTCGTTGTGTATCCAGGTTTTCCATGCTGTTGGAGAGATGAAATTGGGTCCAGTCTGCGGACCCGTAATGGTATAGAATCTAGCTCGCCACGACACAAGGTTATTGAAATCAACGCCTGGAGCACCGGCAACGATACCATCAAAGTCTTTAGGGAACATCTCAGCGCTTTTTATACCTTGCCTTCCTCCAAGGGAGCAGCCCAGATAGAATGATGTGGAGTGTCTCCTTTTGTATAGTCTTTCAGACAATCTTTTGCCCACCCGAACGCTTGTATGCAAACTAAGTGCCGGTTATTAAAATATATGAAAGAAAGGAAAAAAGAAGAAGAAAAGGCCGATAGGCACGAGCTTACCTGCGCCAGGCAAAATCAACAACAACTTCTGGTTGGTTGAAGAAGGCGACGCCCGTAGTGCCATTTTTTCCATTATTTGCCCCAACTGTGGCAAACCCATTTAGAGTACCATAAGCAAGATCTTCATATTTGATACCTAATAATAATATCATCAGGATGACCTTTTCAAAAGAAGTAAAAAATCGCTAAACGCACACCCATCAATGCCACCATTGCCCGTTGCAAGGAAGCGACCAGACCAATTCTCCGGTAACCAGGCTTCAAAAGTAATTCTGGATGTTTGAGATGTTTGGATCTCAAGCGCAACGCGACAAAAGTTTGCTGCAACGGTCTGGGTGGCACGTTCGCATGTTGCGTCGTTGTCCGGAAAGGTCAGTGTCGTACCGGCTGGCACGTATTGTATGAAGTTCCTCGTTGCTTTTTGGACGTAACTTTCTGGGTTGAAAGCCAAACATATATCCCTAAATGTTGCTGATCTTGCCGTAGCGCGAAGCAGTACCACAGATAGCACGGGCAAGAAAGTTGCAAACATTCTGGCAAAGGGCCGAGGAATATAGGTGGTGTGGCATTCAGATCAGCGAATAATGGACATGTTAAGATTAATGCTACTGCAGATGGTGCCGAGATTTAGGCACAAGCGCCTTCAAGTGGGTTTCTTCCCCGTGATCACTTGACTCTGCTCGGAGTCTGAAGGATCCATCTCCTTGTACAGTAACCACAAACGGTAGGCACTTTATCATGACAGCAGTTGTTACGACCCTGGATACCTTGTTTAATACGCTTCAGTATAACATAAGGTTTTTACATTTGGCCCGATCTTGTAAAGGAGTGAATCAAGCAGTCGGCTCTGTGGGGCTAAGGATGCGGAAGTAGAGGTGTACTGGATGGGGTAACTAGGGCGATGCGGGGGTTGCGTCATCCAATCAATCATCAGTTAGTTATAAGTTTATAACTATGTACGGAGTACATCGCTGGCAGAAAGGCACTCGGCAAAGCCCAAGTTTAGGCGACCAAGATACAATGAAAAGCCTCAGTGACGTATTCTCGTACATAGCATAACGATATACAAGCTTCCTGTGGCTTATACACACCACGGCAAAAACCTCACGGCCTTTGCAGAAACGACTGAATACTCATCCATGCAACAAGCCAATTCACGTCGAGCCGCAGCCTACAAAAGCAATCAACCAGACAAGCTACCTAGCTATTATACTTTATACATAACAGGCAGCCAAAATATGGCAACATGATACAGATCCTATCCCTAAGCGGCAAGGCCATCAGCTCGCTCACCCTCCTCGCCCCCCCGGACCCCTTGCCCACTGGCTCTGCCGTCTACACCATCGGCACGTCAGCAACCGCGTACCTCGACGTCAAGGGTCAGATTAACATTGACAAGGAAATTGCCAAAGCAAAGGATCGACTTGGGAAGGCGAACGAGATGGTCGAGAAGCAGCGCAGGATGATGGACGAGAGTTGGGAGGCCAAGGCCAGTGAGGCTGTTGAACAGGCGGAGCGAGAGAAGTTGCGTGCCGCAGAGCTTGAGGGCGGCAATTTCGAGAAGAGTATTGCGCAGTTTGAGAAGTTGAAGATTGTGTGACGCATTCAACTAACTAAGCGAGGCCCTCGCCAAGTTAAAGCACTCGCTTCATCACCAGCCCAGCATTACTTTCGTCGTGTATGTCTTTGACGAAAGCCTGGGCAATAAGCTTCATATAGTATTTTGTCTCTCCTCCAGCCTCCTCGCGCCAGTGTAGCCACATGTGGACGGTTTCCATATCGCACGTCAGTGAGAAGTGACTGGTGTCGACCATTGTGGGCTCGTGTCCCGCTTCGATGAAAAACTCGTAAAGGTATCTGCCAATACGAACGCTCTAGTATCGTCGTGCCAGTGTACCTTCTCGACCTTGACTTTTCTGCCACACATTTTGCCAGTCACGTTCACATGAAAGTTGTTGAAGTATATGAGTTGAATGGATTGATTGTCCTATCTACTGGGCTTTCAGCCCACTATTCATACCCATCTAATCTCAATGAGCTAACGACCCCTTTCCTCCCCTGAATGGATCCAGGACCTTTTGGAGTAGAGAAGTCATCTAGATAGATAAAAGTATTCAGCGACCTACTATGTGTTTGTAGGATAACTTCGTATAAGGTAGTACATACTTTATATAGGTCAGGCTAAGATACAGGAAAGAAACAGGGAAAACCTGTAGTGAACTCTTACAGATATACCATTCTTTCGTGCTTTACCCCTTATTTTTTAGGAAATTATGATAGTCTAAATCTTGGACCGTATGGGCGGAATGAACAGATTCAATCGTGTCATTATAGCTTTCAATTTTCTTGCCACCGCGAATGAATGCCTTCAAACTGGACAGTGTGCCTTGTGGGAGATTTTGGGTGGCGATCCTGGGCGCATTTTGGTCATGGGAAAGATCATTTGCTTCCTGATCCCCGCTATGCTGTGGACTACGCCGAATGCCCTTCGAGAATCCAGATAGCTTCAGCATAGATCGAAGGCGCCGGCTGAACTGGTGTAGTACGCTCTCTCGCTTCTGCTGGTCGTTATGAGTGAGATTTGTTCTGAAGATTCCGCGAATGACAATGGCGGAGGTCATGATGAGAGAGACGCAAGCTTCGATCATAGCCCAGTATATGGACCAGACCGGCGCTGTTCCATTAAAGTTCTTCCGTGTAGAGGTGATGGATCCAATGAGGCGAACCAGTGCGCAAACGATCATCGCAATTGAGAGGCATAGTATGACGGCGATAGATACCTTTTGACTGAATGGCATCATCGATGATTTCAGAATAAGCATGGGTATGGCGACAACTGCAAAATATCAGTATTTTGTTCCTCATCTGGGAGCAAAGAGAAAGGGCCCGTACTGAGAACGTCGCAAATGATGTCCAGGCAGGCGACGGTGATGTTTCCACCAAGGCTTCGGGCGTGCTGACGAGGACTAGCACTGCATGTAACTGCCATGTTTAGGTTTACGAGCCCAGTAAGGAATATATACAGAACAAACCTGCGTTTACACCAAAGTGCGGGCAGATAGCAGCAGTACTTACTACTGTGCACGCCCATGAAAAAATCGCAATGATGACTGCGCCCCAATAAAGTCGCATGACCCACTGTGAAAGGCCTGGAGTCAAGGGGTAGAAAAAATATAAGAATGAGGCTTTGACTAAGTAAATTGATGTGTAAGCCATGGCAGCAAAAATGTAGCTCCATTTGACTACATCCAAAATCTTTGGTATGTCTTCCCGAAAAGGAATAATAGCGTGTTTGTTGATGGCTTCAGTCAAATATAGACTGTTCAAGTACTTATGAAGCACGCCGAAAGCTGCTGATAACGTTATCATCGCCAATAGAACGAACCCATCGTCCCATTGTATCTTGCGACGTCCAAAAATACGTATGGTGAAGCGTATGAGACCAGACAAGACCGCAGCAGCGAAGAGAATGGTGGTAGAGATCTGCATTTCTACATTAGATTGCACGAATCATGATTTAGTAACAAAGTCGTACCACGAAGGCCTTCTTCTCGATCGAGCCAGCGTGGTCAATGGCTGCCTGTCTTCCGGGAATGTATTGTTGGGGTGGGAGTATGGAAAAATCCATTGCGTTTAGGAAGTCCTGTATTGGGAGTCGAGAAAAAGGATTGTATCAAGATTCAAAACTGCCTAATTAAGTGAGACAGCAGAAGATTGAAGAAGCAAAAGGCGACTTGGCGTAGCAATAAATCCAGCATCTTGTACTATGTAAGTCTATATTAAGATATGCGAGGGGCCAAACTCGTGCTTGGACTAGGTAGGACAATGAAGGATAGTAGGGGGGTGAAAAGCGCTTCGGAGACCGAGACCCGTGGACCAGTTTCGTCTTACCTATCCAGGTAAATAGTTATCGTTCGTCATGGGATAAAAATCGAACAGAAAGGCTGGTAGCATGGCAATACAGTCGGCTACATATTATCTATATTACGTATCTACGATAGACGTCAAAATAACGTGATGGTACGATTGATCGGCCTTGGCGCTGACTAACTAACTAGTGCCTACATTTCCATCACTAACCCATTGTGGTATGGCGTTGCGTGCCACCAGCCGTTACGCCCCGTCCCGTGCCCCTAAACCCTTCACACACACCATCTGCTATCTCGGTCGTTGTAAAAAATATGGTTGGATTCAACACACCTGTTGTTGCGGCCATCGCAGTGGGCGCCATCATCATCTTCGTCGCCAAAATGGTTGCCAATCGACGATTCATAGGAAAGCTCAAGGCTACAGGCGTAGTGAGTCGAGATAGTTATTTGAGCATGCAGTGAATTTCTTTACTGATAACCCAAGCCAATGCCGCAACACCACCCAATATTTGGCCATTTCATTGCCTTGAAAAAATGCATACAAGCTCTGCCGCACAACGCCGTTATGCACGTGGTGATACGACGGATGGCGAAGCAGTTTCCAAACGGCGCCTTCTACCTTAACCTGTGGCCATTTAATGTTCCCGTGATAGTTGTTACCAGTCCATTTATGGCTGCCCAGGTCGAATCTGCCTTTCTCGACAAGCCTGCAAACATCTGTGCTACTCTTGAAATCATCAACGGCGGGCCTTCGCTGATGACTATGCACGGAACTACATGGAAGGAGTGGCGGAGCCTCTTGAATCCTGGCTTCGCTCCAAGTCACATGACAAGGCAAGCTTCAGTTTTAGCGGAAGAAATGATGGTCTTCTGCAGATTGCTCCAAGACCATGCCCGGGACGGCGACATGTTTCAACTCGAAGAGTATACTCTAAGGCTCACATTTGACATCATTGCGCGTATCACACTGTAAGCTCCTTCCATATACTACGACTTTCGTCTATTGTGGAATTAGTTCTAATGCTAGATCCAGAGATGCGCGTCTCCACTATCAGACACAAGGAAGCGCTCTCGCAGACTGTCTTCGGAGACAAGTTTACTGGACCCCGTTCGGTACCACGTTTAACCCATTCAAGCGCTATCTTAGTCCTCGCCCATTAGTGCAAAAGTACAATAGCTACCGTATGAATCAATACCTCGATAGTGAAATCGATAAGCGGTTTGAAGAGTTGGCGCTTTCTCGTACTTCTTCCAAAGAGCCAAGCTCCAATTCCAGATCCATCATTTCGCTAGCTATAGACAAGTACCTTAAAGAGATTGGGGGCAGCCACGAATCATCAAAAAAGGCATTTAAAAACTTTGCTAAACCCCAGCTTCGTATGTTTCTCTACGCCGGTCATGACACCACCAGCAGTACACTGCTATACTGCTACTTCCTTCTCTCCAGCCACCCTACTGTCTTGTCCAAAGTCCGCGATGAGCACGACAGAGTATTTGGCCCCAGCTTCTCAGCTGAAAATGTAAAACAGGCTATTGCCAGCGACCCTAATTTGTTAAACCAGATAACCTATACATCGGCCGTTATCAAAGAAGTTCTTCGCCTCTTCCCTCCAGCTGGAAGCCTACGCGATGGCCGATCAAACTTCTTCCTCACAGACGAACAAGGGCAACGATACCCTACTAAGGGATGTCATATATGGGTACTTAGTTTAGCTATGCACAATAGTCCCGAGGTGTTTGTAAAGCCTGAGGAATTCATACCACATCGCTGGTTAGTCGGGGCCGACGATCCTCTATACCCAAAGAAAGCCTCATGGAGAGCATTCGAATGGGGCCCACGTAACTGCATCGGCCAGACGCTCGCTCAACTTGAACTTAAAGTTGCATTAGTCATGACGGCTAGGTTATTCGACATCACTCCTACATATGACGAATGGGACAAACTGCATCCAAGAAAGGGGACTCGGACAGTTGATGGGAACAGAGTCTATCAAGCCGAAATGGGCGGTGGTGGGGCTCACCCCGTGGATGGATTCCCTGTTCGGGTTACAGTACGAACCTAGATAGGTCTCTTTGCAGAATTGCAGAATTGAGCATAAAACTTCAAGATATGTGTTTTGTTACTCCCGCCAGTGTAAACGCCAACAATACCCAGTCCAAGGATCGTCCATAAGCAGCATCAGGCGTCCAGCAAACTTGGAGCTGCACAAAAAGCCCACCCCTATGTTGTTTAACCATGAGGGTCATTTTTGGGGGTTATCTCGGGGTCCACGATTAAAGCCACACAGCATGCTAGTTATGCATTCAAACGCATGATTGGAGCTCTTCGCGCCGGTCAAAGTCGTGCATCGGTCCTTTCTCCTCGCTCAAGGGGAATTTAAATCCGGCTATGCCTCAATATGCAGCACCAAGTATGATAGTGAGATTTGCCTTTAATGTCCGACGCCTTGTCGTACTTTGTTCTGGGGTCCATTCAGGTAACATCCCACTATCGGATGTAGGCTACCAATGTAGGATAAGGATAGGCCCTATCGCAACACGATCGCACGAGCTGATGATTAGTATTACTTTGTATTATTATTCTTGTCTGCAATTTCCGTAGTCGTACTAGTCATAAATTGCGCTCTCAAAACATGCAAATAGCGCTGGCTATTTGTGTTTCTGTCCTCGCCGTTCTTGCTGTTTCGCAAGCTTCCCGGGTCGCCTAGTTAAGGAACGGAAGCCATGAAGGTCCAGAGCCACCCGTTATTCCTCCACAGATTCCTTTCATTGGGCATGTTATTGGCATGATACAGCACGAGAAAGACTATAAGCGTCCAAGGTAATCTTACTTAATTTGATCCTAGTTTATCGAGTTAAATACCAATAGCTAACATCGCTGCTATCTAGCCGCTGTGAAAACTGTTTTTTAAGCTAAAAGCAGCGCGGAGGGTGGTTTACTGTTACAATGTATTCTATAGACGATAGAAGCCGGTCTCTATTCTAGAAACCGTCATGTCACACACGTCTACAAACCATAGTCTTACAGTTCACGCCACTAGCTTTGTACAAGCTCGCCAACTTTGACTTTCGGCTTAGCAATGTCTCTGGCATATCAAACTCCACTATGTGGCCATCATCAAGTAACGCAACCTTATCGTACCTGGTGATATGAGTAAGACGGTGCATGGCCGCAAGCACAGTACAGTCTTTGAAAGTCGTGTCAACAATATCTTGCATAATCGCTTCCGTCTCGTTATCAACACTGCCGGCGCGTTAGATCCCACAGTCTGCATTCTCAACTAAACACTTACCAGCTAGTGGCCTCGTCGAGGATCAAGACCTTGCTCTTTCTTATCATGGCACGTGCAAGGCATAATAGCTGTTTTTGGCCTGCTGACCACATTGTTGAGTCCATCTCTTTGCTCAAGCCGCCCTGATCAGATATGATTTCCCAAAGCCGGACGCGCTCTAGAGCACGAATGATATCTTCATCCAAAGTATGCCCAAAAGGGTCGATGTTGAAACGGATCGTTCCGGGCATGAAAAACGGTTCCTGAGGTACTACATTGAAGCGAGCGCGAACGTCGGTGCACGGGATTGTGGAGATGTCAACATCATCAACGATGATCTGACCCCCTCGCGTCTCAATCATCTGAATTAGTGCTAGTAAGATAGACTATATACCGTGTTAGGGCTATATCGTTTGGCAGATGAGACGCAGAAATTTATCCTTACTGTTTTCCCACTGCCAGAGCGTCCACATAGTGCAACATGCTCTGACGGCTTGACGGATAGCGTAATGCCCTTAATTACTGGTCCCACAATGGAAGAGTGAGCAGCTATCAAGTTCTCGCATTCGATATTGCCACGGAACGGCCAGTCTTTTGGTGCTTGAGCCTCGCGGTTGCTTTTCTCTTCCGACTCGGTTTCGGCGACAAATTGCTTGACACGCGCTACTGCGCCAATGCTGGACTCCATCATTGTCCATGACTTGATCATTTTAATAAGATCAGAGCTGAATGTCATGACCGAAACTAGCGCAACACCAATGTTTCCGGCGCTAAATTTATGCTTCCATATTATGACAACAGTCACTAATGCAGCTGCAACAATTGTCACAACCATGTCTAGCACAAAACCAAGCCAGCTTTGAATACAATGCTGTAAATAAGCCGGCCGTTGCGATTGGTCGATGATCTTGTGGTTGCGATTTTGGTATTCTGACTGCCAGCCATAGGCGCTAATGGTCGCTGCGCCGTCTACGGATTCGATGAAGTGTGTGTATAGTGGGGCCTTGGCCTCGATTTCAAGGAGTCGGACTTGTCTCGAGGTGTGCAAGTAGAAATCCTGTAGCAAGTAGAGAATCACGATGATGAAAGGCGACATCGTAGCCAAGTACTGAGAGAAAATGATAAGGATGATAGCCTTGGTCACGACGAAGAAGGCGGCTAAGCTTACTGTTAGTCCCCAATGTCAAATTGAAACTGAAACTGGAAGAAATGACTCACTTGAGATGTAAAAGATCATGAAGATAGGAAGTTCCATGTCGACGAGTTCCATGTCTTGGCTACTCATGGAGTTTGAGTTAGCATACATTCTCTCAGGTATAGGGAGCTATACGAAGACAGTCGCATAGGGTCAAGAATAATTAATGTCTCATTCTCTCTTCTACCGGGGATGCAAAGGAGCTAGAGCTTACCTAAACCTGTTCGTCAAAGTACCGGTATCCGTAGCAGTGAAAAATCGAAGTGGGGCACTAATGCAATCAGCACAGTAACAACACTTGTGTTGGTGTAAAAAATACTTCATCGTGCTCACGAGTAGATCAGAATGAAGACGAGAGGCCGAGCTAGATATTATGTTGACAATACCACTCCTTAGCATGATTAGTGATCTGAACATAGAACCATATAAAGGTACATTACCAGCAAGATATGGTGATAGCTATAACTCCGAAAAGACTGAAGAGGGTATACACGCCCAAATACATGCCGACATCCTTATTGGCATGGTCATCATTCGCGGCCGACCACCATTTGAGCCACACCGCTATTGTTGTAGAATGTTAGTCCTTTCAAATTTTGGGATTGGCTTGGTGTACATACTTGCAAACTCGGTGCAGAAGACCCAGGTAGCCATGCTGATAAAAAATATAGTGACAACCCAACGACCGGAACTAGAGAGGTAGTAACCATAAACTGACCAATCACCGCTCTTACGCCTGGTGTCAGATATATCGTTGGTATCACCAGGCGTAGCTGGCGCCGAAATGAACGATTCTGCGAATGTACTCTCGACCGCGGATATTCCAGCATGTTCCTCGCTGGGTTGCTCATCACGCAAAACAAGACCAAGCTTGGCCACATATCCTCCATTAGCTAGCAATGCTTCTGGACCTCCGATCTGGGCTATCTGGCCGTCTTCAAGAACGACAATAGTATCGGCGAGACTTATAAGTTTGGCTACGAAATCGATCAGCACGCAAAGTTAAACCTCGGTATGTACTCAAAGACTCACGGCTATGGGTAGCCAAAATGACTGTCGAACCAAGTTTGCGAAATAGGCCATCAAATCCTAGTAGGCGCTGCGAAACAAGATCCACAGTATGAGCATCCATGCTACTGAAAATATCGTCAAGCAGAATAGTGTCCTTGCGCGAATAAACCGCACGCGCAAGAGCCTATAAGACACTTGTCAGTTGACTTGTTCCTAGTTGCGTTCGCCAATAGTACTTACAATTCTTTGTAGTTGTCCGCGGCTAAGATTTGAGCCTTTGCTGCCAACGACGGTGCTGTCGCCGCTTTCCAGGACCTGCAGATCCGCGTCAAGTTGACACACCCCAACAGCTGTTTTGTACCAGGTTGAATCGTATTGAGTTACACCGATAATATTGCTTTTGATGGTGCCATGCTCCAACCATGGTTGCTGGGCACAGTATGCGACGGAAGATACACGGCTCCACGCAGGGCCAAAATTACACTCTGTTTCGCCTAGCATACTCTTCATCAGCATGGTCTTGCCGCTGCCGACGTCCCCTACACAGACAGTGACGCTTCCTTTTGGTATTCTCAAGTTGATGCCTTTGAGAAAGGGGCTCTTTGATTTCTTCCACGCAAAGCTGCTGCCCCTTATGCAAATTAGATGCTTTTCATGACATTCTTGTAGAGCGTGAAACGGCCTGGGGAGTGGTTGAAGACAGATGGAAGAGTTGGCAAGATTACTGAATTTGCCTGAGCTACCCTGCAAAGGTCCATCATTGACATAGTTGGCATACTCCTGGATTCGCTCGAAACTGCCGACGCATTGCAGCAACTGCGGCATAAGCTGCACAAGTTGAATGACCGGGGTCGTCAGCAGATTTATGAGAGCAATTGCAGTGAATGCCTGAGCGGTCAAAAGCGATCCACTTTTCCAATATATTGATATAATGACAGTGACACCAAAACTGACCAGGGGCGATATGTTTTGCGGGCACTCTGCTACGAAAATTCAGCAAACACCTATAGGATCCATCCAAATAGGAGGGTATCTTACATAGCAGAACGTTCCAAACAAGTAACTTGCGGTAAATGTTGGATGTCTGAATCTCAACCTCTCGTAACTTGTGAATCATATTGGATACAACAGTTGACAGTCCTAGCATCTTCACGCCTTTCATATCATCAAGTACAGTAGTGGTAATCCGAAGTCGCGCTTGAACCCTTTCAATCCAGGCGACCTGTGCTTTCTTGGCGGAACGAGACACTGGCACATTAACAGAAATGGAGACTAAATGCTTCAATCAGCCAAGATAGACTAGATTCAAGGATGTCATACATACGAAGAATGACAATCACTGGTGCTAAACAGGCTAAAAAGACCTGTTGTTCCAGCAGCCAAATAGCCACGCCAATTTCTATGATGGAGGCCCATAGCTCGTGGATTTGGAGAAAATTGGAGCCGATGCGCTCAATATCTGTTCCCATCAGAGCGACGGCGGTAGTTTCGCCCAGGTCAGCCGTCTTTGCTTTCATGGTTTCCTGGTAGACGAGTCCAATGAGTCCGCCCTTGACCTGCGCAACAAATCGCGCCGACTGATACGATGTCAAGGCTGTTGAGCACTCCATAGCAGTCAGCTTTCTATTCGCCATTGTGTCAAAGTCAATTAGAGCATACAGCAACACCAAGATACACTAAAACCCATGCCCCTATCAATCCTTGACCAAAGTGGGTGTCGGCCGTGGCGTCTCCTACATATGAGATTGTAGTATTAATCAAGAGAGGCTGAGCAAGAAAGAAGACGGACTTGCATAGTCGCGGAGGAACAGCAGTCAAAAATGGGAATAGATTGGCGTGGAAACATGCTTTGATGAGGCTGTGGCGGGCTTGGTGATCATCTGTGTGTGATTAGCCAACTCGATACTTTTTATGTCGTGGGTACTTGCATCGCGCCCAAGTGCTAACAAGTTTCTGACGCCTCAAATTGCTCCCAAGCCGAGAATCGAGCGGAGGTAAATCGTCTTGAGATATGACCTTTGAGTAACCAGTACGGAAGGTAGTGGTCAGCCAAATAAAAGCAGTCCGGGACCAAAGCCCACTATATTCTTCCGGTGCACCGAAACTCTTCTCCTTTGCAATGCTAGCCTTCTTCTGTACTGACTCGAGTAGTAGAGCTACCGCTGTCAAGATCAATACTACAGTCATTGTAGCTGCTTCCATGACAGCACTTTTCATTAGCCATAGCGTCCGAACTCTGGGAATATCGAGAATGGTTGTTGCGGAAAGATACAAGATGATCAACGTTGAGGACCGGAGTGAGCGTTGGTGGACTATACAAGTAAGCCATGCTGCGCTAAAGATTCCCAAAGTAGCCAGCGTGTCCGCGGCTAATGATGCGCTTGTCTGAACAGCAGTCTTCTGTAACCTTAGGATGAGAAATACCAGCTGTGTCGTGAGCAAGCCAGCCCAAATCGCCTAGTTAATCAAATGTTATTAGCGGCACAGCTACGCCAGAGCGTCCCGAACCGAAACACACCCACCAGCTTTCCAAATAGCAACTTCGATCTAACCGAGCAAACAGCCCGTGACTTCACTAGAACCGCGACATGGAACGGAATTAGTAGGAAGAAGACCGCAGCCGGAACACAAGAAAAGAAGATATCTTCAAACAGGATGGTGAAGTCAAAAGTACGACAAACAGGCTTCACTCTTGGGCCGAACGCTCGGTCACTTCTAGACGGGCAGCTTGACGATGCCATCGCACCCCCGTGCATCAGAAATTTTGGTCTTGATGAACAGGAATGGAGAGGGCAAAAACAGTATATTTGTGAGGGGCCCTGCTATCTTCCAAGGTTGTCGATCTATCGATAATACCACCTTTAGTTAAGCTTAGGTTGATCAGATCGGATAACTAGTTAATGCCTCATTGCAGAGTAATCTTACGTTGACTGTCCCGTCTTGTCGAGTTTTACAAGTGGATAAATGCAGCAGCTAGCGGAGTTATTAATTAGTTAGGTCCAGCTTACCTGGAGGCTTAATACTACGAAGGTTTCAGCCCTGCACTTTCCTTCCGTAAGGCTCCAGGGCTCTGTTCTCTCCTGAGCATGTATTGTCATTATTTTAAAATCAAAGCGCGGGAAATAGCGGGCAGCCCTGATTTGGAAGGACGAATTCATGCAGTAAGAGTTTAGAGTCGCTTTTCTTCAAAGCTTCCGCTGTTCGAGAAAGAATCTCACGGCATATGTCACCCAACCAGGTAACTACTGAGCAGCCGCATAACTAAACCTACCTAGGTACAATTAGAGATATAATGGTCTCGCAAAGAGTTACTCGCTTCCAAGGTTTGCTTAGGTATACTCAATTTCAATCATTAGTCCAAGCAAATCTGCCGAGCTCGCTTTTTTACACGTTTGCACGTGTTCCTACAGTCGGACTCAGCCACCACCCGAAATCTAACCATTCTGCCCATGTCTTGTTCTTGGCGTCAATGCTATCTCGCACAAACTCTTTCTGCTCCCAGTAACGATAAAAGTCTAAAGTTCCACAATATTCTCTCTGGAATCTCTGTGACCACTCTTCACGCGGGGGATATGGCGACACGTCAAATACAAGCTGGTACGTGTAGCGTCTGGGTGCGCGGCGGTACTTTTGGAAAAGCGGGTAGGGAATCTTGTGAGCCAAGTCAAAGGGCTCGATAAAACGACCGCGCAAGAGCATGAGGTTGTATTGCTTGGAGCGAAAGGCGGCGCTGCCCAGTGGCGCCCAGGGGAAAGGTGCTTCGCTCGGGGGTGGGGGATTTCGCAGATGGTCTTCAAGCGCTTTTCCTGAGAGCCATTTATGATGACCTTGGTAGACTGGGGCAAGACGTGTCGTAATGGTTATCTTGACAGTGATCTTCCAGGTGTCGTTGATTGCCATGACTGGCTTTGCTGTGAATGACCAGTCAATGCCACTAGCTAACCATGAGTTTTGATTTTGCCCGCAGTGAAGCTGACGCGTATTTATTAGTTACTTGCTATACCCTCAAGGTGGTGGGCTCACTTCTCCTGTGCCGTTTCTCTCAAACTTGATGGTGGATGTTCCCTCCTCCCCTCCCCAAGTCCATGGGTCTGCGCTATCACAGAGTAAGACAAGGACTTGCGCTTCGGCGTCATCCGGGTTGTTGGTCATGGCTATGATGATGAGATGTTAAAATGTGTAGAAAGGAGATTGCATCTGTTCCAAGGTTTGAAAGTTTGAAGCAATGTCAAATAGAAAAACGTTGTCCACGGGTCCGTTGAAATGCCCCAGCAAATATATAGGGGCCAGTTTCAAGCGGATGGTGTCAATTTAAAGCTGTCTTACTTCGCAACGTAGCGGCGTAGTAGCAACTTGGGGCCTTGATGCTGGTGCCTAGACGTGCGGTAACTAGTCATAATTTGGGGGCTAGATAGCTAATTCCGGGCACGCGCACGTACATAGTAGCAAAGCTGATATACCAGGTTGACATCGATAACTTTACCGACATAAACGTGCTGCAGTAAGTGAAAGTTAGTAGCTGCTCAGTTATACATCAGTTGAACGGACTCCTAATTCTCTATGTTGTTTATAACTTTTTACTAACCTGTGAGAATATATATATGGGACTCTTGGTCTGGTCTTATTCTGACCCAAGCAGGATTGCATTTAATCTCCGTATGTGTTGATATGTTACTGCACCTCATAATGTTTAGCGTATTGCATCAAGCCTGTCTCCAGCGTATGTCTAAAATAAGACTACCTAGACTACGAATACAGGCACTGCTGGTATCTATATAAATAATAACTTTAGCTGACTGCAACATCTACCCAACTCATTCATTCCATTTGACTTTCTCCATCACCCCATCCCCTCTCGTTTCCTATCCTTCTTTTACTATACTCTAAAACTCATTTGTATTCGAAAAATAACCCGCCTATTCTCGAAGAACCCAACGTTTTATTCTTGCCTTCTCCAACTTTCTCAATCATCCAAAAGAGATATGAGAATGCATTCAAACTTTATGTTTTCTATCCTTGCCGCGCTGGGTCTTACAACTGCCAGTTGCTTGATCTTTGGGCGGATTATCTGCACTAGTTAATTAACACCTAGTTAATTAATACTCCGTACACGCACACACACACATACATCAGGGAGAGGCCGTCCATGATCTGCAATATACTAACCGAATCAAGCACAAGATCTGCAATATACTAACCTAATCAAGCACAGGATCTGCAATATACTAACCGAATCAAGCACAAAGTGTTCCGGTCGCGCCCGAGAGTGCTCGACCCGACAGACTGTTCACGACAGCGCTCGGCAAGCAATCAACGGGCGTGTTGCAAAACTTGCCGCTTTGGGTAATGCTGCGGCATCTTCCTTTGCGGATTGCTGCGGAGACACTAACAGATTACTCAGCGAGCTCAGACGGAAGGGGCTTTGGCAAGGCTACGCTTATTATAGACTAGGCTATATTTTACTATACTTATTATAGACTAGACTTTATTTACTATACTTATTATAGTAAGGCTACAAGTACACACTATTTTTGAGCCAATTAAAACGCTGCAACCTGCCAAAGAAGGACGAGCGGTAAACAGGGGTAAAATTAAGCTATACCTAATATGATATAAGCCTTACTGTATAAGTACTAAGTCCTTCTTGGAAAACGTCTGAGCCCGCTGAGATAAGAGTAGATCTTAAGCTAATACAAACTAAGTAACTACATCATAATTATGTAATATGTATCTGCGATGTAGTTGTTGCACGACTTGAAAAACACCGAGACATGCATATTATAATGACGTTTCCATCTCGGGAGAACATGCATACTACGTAGCTGGCTTCCGCACTGCTTGATGACCACATGGAATAGGTAGTGCGTTTGCAGCAATAGGGCTCCCTTGTCACTTGCCTTTCACCCCTTGACAAGATGCCACCAATCGGATCCATCCACAGAAGGCGAATCGCCGACGTCCGAGAATCGCTATCGGCGTCGGCACACCATCGGAGCAGCGTTGGCTGATTAATCCAAGGCTACACAGCATTTCACACCCATTACCTACGTTGCCTATATATATATATATATCAAGCCACCAACGACCCCTCGCTTGAGAAACAACCCCTCATCTCGCTTCAATTTTTTTTAGTACACTAACAGCAAGTAGGTATACACACAAACATGTCAGGCCTATTATCGAGAGGATGAGTTGGTGTTGCTTCGTTGCACCGAACGTACCAATGACTCCAAGTCTGGTTCATTCTTCCAACGTTCAAGCCAAACCCTGAGCCAAGGGTTTATACGACCTCTGCGCTACTATTTCCCGTAAAAGCACAACCTCTCTCCAGGTATTGTAAAGGTAGCGAGTAGTTGTAAACATGTATATTGTACAAGCTACTCGAATAAAAAAAATAAAAACACCAAGGGACCAGCACTCCTACGCACTACCGTTTCCACACCCTCGGCAAGCCTTTCTTCTTAAACTTGACCTTCTTCTCCTTCTCCGCTCTCCTGCAAGTAACGTCCGCCTTGACGAGTATGAAGCTCTGATCGAAAACATGGCCGTTCGCATTGCCGCACCGCTCCAACGCAGGGGCCAGCGCAAGCTCAACTCTTCTCCCTTTGACCACGTATCTAGCGTCATCATCCTCGTAAACGTCCTCCATTTCGCTCTCGTAGAATCCATAGCCAAAGAATTGGTCGTTGCGGCCGCCTGTAAATGTAACGAAGCGATAATCAGCGCGTTCTCGCTTCATCTTGAGATCAAGGGCAACAGATGCAGAGACGATGGTTTTCAACTGTTCTTTCCCATGGCGCAGAGAATGTGCGGACCAGGGGCGCAATTTTCTGCGCATGCGGCTACACAAACGCGCTATACGTTTGAGCACGGGGGCTGCGTCAAACGTAGGACGCCATTTCCCATCGACTTGGGGAACGAGCATGTTCACTGTGACAGATCGCCAATGGTGAAATTGTTCAGCTTCCTGTTCGTTCTTGACGGCTTTGCGCAAGGTATCGTTGATGGGTCGTAGGTTTTTGTCGCCGAGTTTGCCAGCCCAAGTATAGCCACAGCCCTTTTGCCAGTTGCTAAAGATTTTTTGCTGCAGCTTGGACCATATATATGCTTGGATAAGGAGTGGGCGATGGTCCGGGTGCTTGAGGTAGGAGGTGTAATTATCCGTCAGGCTTCCGAATAGCTCTTTTGCTCGATGTAGATAGGGTCGCTTGCTGCTGGACTTGATGGGTCCGCTGAAATACTCTTCGCTCCATATTCGAATTTCGAATCGTAAGGCGTGAAGCTCGTCGATCAATGTTTTCTCCTCTGATTTGTATACCACGGATGCTCGCGCAGGTATGCCATTGGGGCCCATGCTCTTCCTCTGCAGCTCTTTTCTGAGCGCGTCTCGCTCGCGTGTGACCTGATAGAAACGTTGCACCAAGTCGTCTTGGCTGCTTCCAGGTCTCACATCAGGCCGTGACGCGCTCTTGGGCGGTAGCATTGGGCTCAGTGGACTAGGGCTGACTGAGCCTTCAGTCGAGACCTCTGACGAAGTCTCTGCCGAAGCAGTGAGCTTCACGTGCGATGGGATGTACTGTGTTTTTGGTCTGATCCGTGGTATCAGTTCCTCCTCATCAGACCACTCCCCATCGGCATCAACAAATGGATTACGATCCAACGGGTCCATGCCGGGCGAGATGGAGTTGGATGACTCGTCGGGGATGACTTCGGCGGAAGGGCAAGTTAGTTTGAGGGATCGAAGGGTGGAATTGCGGACGTCTGGAGATTCGGCGTGGTCAGCGGGGGCATTTGTATTGATGGGGTTGGGGCACAGTTGTGCGCACCTGGCGATAGAGTCGTCATGACCACAGGAGCGCAGGCATGCTGTCCCGTCTCATATGTCTCGAGAGTCCCGTATGCTAGCGATTTTCCTTTCCTAGCCTAGGTAGGTTACCTATCCCGCGATGTGATTCCCGGGATCAAACTGTCGTTCGCAGCGAGATCTCAGGTCAGCGTCTGCCAGTGTCGAGGCCGGCGAACATCAACACTGGCCAGCATCAAGCTATGGGGGGATGGGAACGATGGTGACATGGCAAAGAGACGCCATGTTGATGAACTACGTAGTACAGCTCATCTTTGGCAGCGTCGATTATCCCACAAGATAGGGCTTCCTATCAGCCAGTCAGAGCAGCAAGTGACAGCTGAAAGGACGAACCGCGCAGTGTGACGACCGACTGCATGTGCAGAGCGGAACAGGATATTCATCAATCTTGATGCTGATTGGCGTCTGTCGTCGGGCTTCTCCAGCCTAGCTAGGTGTGTCGTGCCACTGCATCCATGCTACTAGGTACACCACGTTTCCACGTTTCGCTACAGACAGCCTCATTAATCTCTTAACCTCGCGTGCAGTACATACATAGTAGATGTGTACTTGGGGCTCGTTTGGTGATGATTGTTGACTGCAAGTGCTGGTCACGCCGTGTAACTAATAACTAGGGAGGTAGGTAGGTATGTAGGTAGGTAGTCATCACACTACATGTCCCACTGTGCCAACGACTACTTAGCGAGTTAGCGAGTGGTTCGCCCGCAGTTTCATGTCATCGCCCGACTTTGGTGCTGTGTAGTTTTGGATTGATTAACTGATTGATGATTGATTTAATTGATCCTCATCATGGCCGCCCGACAGCATCGACAGTTGGGCAGCATGTACTACGTAGTACCACTAACTAAACCCCTGCCAGAGTTTGACGAATCAAGTCTTCATATCGCGGCCATTACGGCTCTTTTATTGATCAATCCTCTACAGGGGGTTTTCTTTGGCGCTTGGAGAGAGTCTGTCTGTAATATGTATGTACTTTGTATAGTTAATACCTATTGTAATCAGCCGAACTCATCCAGCCAATTAGGAAGACGCTTTGCTTGATATGGATTGCCTCGGCTTCAAGATACTTTATTCATCTATGCCACTTTGAAGTTTGCATAGGTACTTATGTACTACCAGACGAAACTTGAAGAACTTTCGAATCGTACGCCGGTCCAAAAATCTCCTGTCGCGCTAAATTCTTTGCATCGTCATTTGGGTGCCAAAAAAAAATCAGCCTCCTTCTTGCCGATGCCGCCGAATTCCAAAATTGACAAACACCTAATAGTGGGAAGAGGGACTCATTAATTGTCACCACAGTAATAGCGATTTGTCACCCCAGTAATAAGCTCATTGGCTGAGACGCATGCACTAAAGCTTAGTGCAAACGCTATACCATTTTGGTGCAGTGGCAATGATTACTCAGTTTCGCGATACTGTATTGGGATGGCCCCAGTATTGATCGCGATACAATATAACGCGCGTTGGGAGGTGTTAGTGTTCTTATTACTCGCGCCAAGTCACAATATAATTGACTTATCTCAGCGTTCCATATGAAATGCGTGTGTATTACTAACAAATGGTGTATTGTGTAGAGATCACATGATTTTAAATAAATAACTCAGTAATTATTGCACCTGCACTAAAATGGTATAGCGTTTGCACTAAGCTTTAGTGCATGCGTCTCAGCCAATAAGCTTATTACTGGGGTGATAAATCCTCATTACTGGGGTGACAATTAGTGAGTCCCGTGGGAAGACCAGCTCGCCAATCTGCAAGATTCCTATTGGTCTCAGACGTTTTGTAGATGATATTGTGCAACCCGTCTTGAAAACGAAAATTATGGACCCTGCATTCCATGCCAGTACATACATAATAGGTAATTACAGCGTCATATTGCACGATTTTGTCAACCTACCAGCATATATGACATGTCAGTGCCATGGCATGATAACCCGCCAAGTCACGTGCACGCGAGGGGCATCTGCAAGAACGCCTCAGTGCAGCCGGTCAAACAGCCAAAGTAGGTAAGTTGACAATACTCCGTAGCTACATAGAATAGTAACCAAGTCAGCACTGCATCTTGTAATTAGTGCAGGTCTGGGTGTCACAAAGGGATCGTAATCTTCAGGACTCGGTTAACCTCCATTGAGATCGCGTGCATACTATTGGTGGGGAGTGAGAGCCGATATTCCGCAGTAGTATACAACTAGGTACGGAGTAGTTGGACGAGCCACTTGCTTTGCTCATGGCGGGGTGGAGAATGCCATGTGTGTACCGAGTATAGATTGGCTGTGAGGGCAGCGAGAATGCCCATGAATAGGCTTCTCCGGAAACATCATGTCAGGGATAATAATGATAATATACAGAGTATTCTCGACTCGATACGGAGGTGCTTAACAAAGGGGATGACACCTGGCCTATGCGCTCGTATTTTCGGCCTGTTTTCGGCAGCACCCAAAGTTTATCCTTACAGTACAACTCATTCTGCATATATAGTCTATTTTAGTGTATTTTGATCACTTCAAGTGAAGTATTAAACTTGGATAGATCTCCTGTAGTATTTGATCAAATCTGTATATCAAAAATTGAAGTTTTGAACATTTTGAGATGGTGTATGACATTACATTGAGAGCACAGGTTCTGATCCTGCGCTCGCAGGGACTATCAGTGAATGAAGTGGAGGAGCTTACTGGTATTATTAAGCGTCAACAGAGGAGATGGACTAAGATGGCTGAGGATCGTGGGTGGGTGAAGGGCATGCCCCTGGCTGACAAATACCTTTCTGATGAGCCACCAAAAACTACACCATATAAGAGGACTCCATCCTTTGATAGATTGGTGGCGGAGAAGGTTCGAAGGGATCGATATGGGAGGGAGAAAAGCACCATGCAAATTGCGGCTGAGTTCAAAGCAGAGGGTAGGGATGTAAGCCATCAAACAGTGTGGCGCTCACTCAAAAGTCAGGGGTTTGTTAACGTCAAACCAACCAAAAAACCTGGGCTAACGCCAAAGATGAGGAAGGAGAGATATCAATGGGCCTTGCAGTATCAACATTGGACCCTCGAGGACTGGAAAAACGTGATCTGGAGTGACGAAACCTCAATTGTTTTAGGCCAGCGTCGAGGCAGCATTAGAGTCTGGCGTCAACCCGGCGAGAAGGCTGATTTGAGTTGTATCAGAAACAGATGGAAGGGATTCAGCCAGTTCATGTTCTGGGGCTGCTTCTCATACGATGCCAAGGGACCATGTTATATCTATCCAAAAGAAACAGCAAAGATGAAAAAAGCAGCTCTCAAAAAGGTAGAAGAGCTTAACGAGCAATTCGAACCTATGAAACGAGAGGAGTGGGAGCTCAACACCAGCATGAGCAGAGTAGCCCTGCGTCCAAAACGTGGCAGAAAACCAGCATGGAAATGGGATAAGGCACATGGGAGACTCGAACGCGATAGCAAAAATGGAGGAGTTGACTGGTTTCGATATCAAACAGAGGTCCTTGATCCCCTGATGATCCCCTTTGCAAAACAGTGCTTACTTGAACGCCCGTTCACTATTGTCCAGGAGGATAAGGCTCCTGCCCATTCACATTGGATACAGCAGCACCTGTATAAGAAGGAGCAGGTCCCGCGTATTGTTTGGATGGGCAATTCACCTGACCTCAATATGATTGAGCCAGCCTGGCCATGGCTCAAACGAAAAACCACTGAAAAAGGACCCCCCCAGAACGCTGCTGAGATGGAGGAGAGATGGCGTGAGGCATGGGATCAATTAGAGCAGCCAAGGATCCAGAGGTGGATTGAGAGGATAGTACGTCATATCAAAGAGGTTATTGATCTAGAAGGCGGCAACGAGTATATTGAAGGGCGGTTTGATAAGCCTACTCATCATACAGAGGAGGTGCTCTATCCAATTCACGATACTCACGATACTCAGGATCCTCAGGAGGCTCAGGAGGCTCAGGAGAACTCTCCACACAGGATCAACTTGGCCGAATCACGTGCCTTCCTCCCTTCACTGTACTCTGACTCCTCTGCCTCCTCTGACTCCTCTACAGCCGGTGATTGGACCTTCAACAGGCCAGTATTTGGTGATTTTCGTGATGATATGACATGGAGTGAGTTGGAAGATTTTGAGCTTGAAAACAGTGACGTAGATGACGATAGTGGCACAGATAGGGATGCTGATGGAGAGACAGATGATGATATAGATTGGTAGCTTTAATTTGACCTCCCAAACGTTCACCTAGGAGCTGTTTTGCTAGAGTTATGGTGGGCAATTCACCTTGCTGTATATCAGCGCACAGGCCACTGATCATCATCCGGATACGAGCGCATAGGCCAGGTGTCATCCCCTTTGTTAAGCACCTCCGTACGCTGCGTGATAATAGCGCCAGGCGGAAGATCGGATGCGGGTTGCCGCTCGTCAAGCATCGAGCATCTGAATAGGGTTCAGTCTAGGCCAAAGGAAGCAAAGGTCACGGCTCACGTGCGGGGCGACGCAATTCAACCCCAAGTCGAGTCGTGGCTCGACCTTGTTCCAATCACCATTGCAGACAACACCAAATCTTCATACAAAGAAGTGCCAACTTCTCCCAAGCATGGTCGACTCCAAGCTGGGCTCTGGGCCGCATTCTCCACCCCCAGCCCCAAAGTCCAATGGTGGCCGCCAAAGAGTCATCTCGTCGTGTTTGACCTGTCGAAGACGAAAGGTCAAATGCGATCACGTTCACCCCGTGTGTGGAGCCTGCATGCGGGGAGGCCATGTGTGTACTTGGACCGACCAAATTCAGGCGCAGCAAACCGTTGCAGGAAGAGTTTTGAAGCCAACGGCGATTGGCAGCGGGAAAATCGCAAAGAATACTGATGTGCAATCGCGCCTCGACCGTCTCGAATTGCTTCTGGAAAGAGCCGTCACTGGTCAAACGCAAATCGCCGCGCCTCCTTCGGCTCAGTCTAGTATCGACAATGAACCCAAGGAGAGCGATGCCGGCCTGACCCCCTCGTCAAACAGCCAGGGTTCCCATGCTGGCATCGCCTCTGACGACGGCGATGGCACCTTGTTGCTGGATGGTGGGCAGTCGCAGTTTGTTTCCTCACTGCATTATGCCTTGCTTGCAGATGAAGTAAGTGCTTTCTTTGTGGGTCGCCTACCTATGTAGCCATCCATGGAGCTTTTTGTGAGGCCTTTAATCATGGAAATCACCCTACGCCTGCCTTCTATTCAGTTGTTCTGCTCTCGAGTCAAAAGTTCATCAAAAGCTGTTTCTAATGCTTGCATAAGCTCTCAACGCACTCGCTAAAAGTATGTAGATACAGGATATCAAGGCTATTTTGGGTGAGAAGTCAGACGAAGAAAGGAAAGCAGTGCCTCAAAACATGCTTGTTGATCTGCTGTCCCTAGGCCGCGCTGGCGCTGGATCTCACCTAGAACAGCTGCTTCCGCACAGCCAGGAAACTCGCGACAAGCTTCTCGAGATATACTTCGTCAACGTGGATCCAGTGGTCAGGCTCACACACAAACAAACTCTTGTTAGGAAATTCGCAGCGTACAACCGAGACACTCACCCACTCATCTTCGCTCTATACTTTTCTGCCATCAATTCCTTGTCTGAAAAGGCAGTAGTGCGCGAATTCAACGAGAGCAGAACGTCGCTCCTCAATCGCTTCCAGAGGGGCGTAGAAATCTCGCTGGCCCGAGAAAACTACCTCACAACCTCGAGTCTTGATATTTTCCAAGCCTTTGTGCTTTGGCTGACATGCATCACTAGGGAAGAGGACATGAGTAAGGCAATTCGCACCTGTGCAGGTGAAGCTGACGTCTGAAGTAGGCAAAGCGTGGGTCCTTCTAGGCGTGGCTTTCCGCATGGCACTGAACCAAGGCCTTCACCGAGATCCATCTCTTTTTCCTCCTGGGTCCATGGACGCATTGATGATCGAATTGCGTCGGCGTGCTTGGCATCAATTGTGCCATCTTGAGTATCGTGCAGCCGAATGTAAAGGCCAAGAGCCTGGCATATCCGAGGAGCTTTTTACCACATTGCTGCCGCGCAACCTGGATGATGAGGATCTCGTCGAGGGTGGCACCGGACCGGTCGCACACGATGCGGATAGATTTACAACAATGACCTTTCACATTGTGCGTCTGGAAGGAAACAACTGCCTCAGGAAAATCGTGCAGAACACATTTCGCCTGGAAAGGCGACTTTTAGGATCCGGACTGCACGGAACGTCCCGGCCCGATCCGGCCCTGGAGCTGCGACAACTGTACGATCAAATTGGAGTCATGCTTCACGCATTCAACGTGGACGTGCAACACAAATACCTCAGACACTGCGATCCGGCGATTCCGTTGCATCGATTCGCTTTGAGCCTAGCAGCGCTCCTAGAGTGGCGGTGCTATTTACTGTTTTGGCTCCGCATGCCACGGGCCTATCGAGATGCTGTTTTCTCTACTGATGTTCGGCGATCGTACGCGTCACCAGCCCCTATTCGGCCCAGAGATTACATTAGCTGACTTTGGCTTGCAGTATCTTTGAGAAATCGGTCAACTCCATCCAGACGATCAACGATGCAGCGGTTGATACAGATGCCGCCAGGTTCCATTGGCATATAGGTATGTACTACATGACTCTCTGTGCGGCTCCTTCACATGCCAATGCTGATTCCCAATAGCCGGTGTTACCTCGTTCCAAGCCATCATGCATGTCTTGTCCGAACTGCGTAATCCCCTCTTCGACACTCCAGATCGTGAGCGTGCGGTTAGCGCGCTTAAATTTGCTCGTGCCATACGAGAGGGCAATGATAGCAAAGCCTGGCAAGCAGTAAAATCCATGATTGATAAATGTGTGGCGGAGCATCAGGCATCCCCAAGAAATCAATCAAAGAGCTCAAGTTCTTATGCAAGTCCTCCTGAACAAGTGGTCGATAATACTGGCCCGCTGGAAGACACGTCCAGCAGCAATGTCACGGGATATCCCAGTATAGGTGTTTCTAATTACCCCCTACCAACCTCCGACCCCCTCGCCACCAGTTCACATTCGATGCACATGTCGCACAATTTCGTGCCCCCGCCTATGCCGCCTATACAGCCGTTACAACCCGGGCCGCTGAACTGGGAAGAACTAAATCTATCCCACATCAACAACATCGTGGGAAGTGTCCAACCACTACAGGGCGTTATGCCCGATTTGGACTTTGTGAGCTTATCACTACTACGTTAGATCTGGGGACTAACTGTGGCAGGGATACTGGGGTGATCCGTTCAGTTATCAGGCCGACCCAGCCACGCTGCCTACAGATGATAACTACTTTCCACAATGGAATGGCTGAGAATGTCAAGTCAATAGGGGTTTTCCCTTATGAACAGGTCTCTGGCACTTGTGAAGCACGTTTATCGACACTGAACACTACAAAAACGTGCCGAATGCGTTGCTGGCATAATGTCTCCTGCGCTCCACCCGTCATCATACGCGAAACTGTGTACGACTCTGGCGTCGCCATATATTCTCTGACATCTTTTCCGCGAGACCCGGCATCACTGGAATATACTACATAGTAAGCCGCCGTCTGCCCGCGGGAGGTAGCTGATCCACTTCGACTCTGAGCCAATCGTCATGGTGCAATTTCATACCAGCAGAATACGGAGTACACGCCCAACAAAACCGCTAGGCAGCGCCCATTGGTTTCCACGCCATAATCGACCATGCGACGTCGCACATGTTATGTCTTCAAATAACTCCCATTGCACAGCTGGCTCTAAAGCAGATCAAGGACGGCGAAGATCATATGCCGTGCTCAGAATAGCTTTGACACGTCTATGTGGGGAGAGATGCTGTCTACCTACGTGCCTTGCCTCTGTTGGACTGCAATAGCCAGATGTGAGCGAATTTCGAATCTAAGACATAGACAGTGGTTCCCGCTCGTTGGCTGTGCGAAACAATAGCCTGGATCGTTTGAACGATATTGGACACTGGCTAGCCAAATTGCCTTAATTGGCACAGTTGTTAACAAAAAGTCATCTTTGCGTCGAGGTTTGTTTTCGTATGCATGGCCCTTCCGGTGCTTCCACGACCTCGCCGCCTTCGCAAGGGCCTAACGACGTATTCTCATGATCCTTCAAGTCTGAGGACACCAACCACATACCAAACATTGACGATTGCAAGATACTCCTCAAGTTCCAGGGGCCTCGTTATCTTTACCTCCTTCCAGCCACCGGAGGACACTAGTGATGATTATTTTTCAGCAGCCTATCAGGCTTCATCTCTCCGTATACCCCCCGAATTTCAACATTATCATTCAACAGCCTTGTAAGGTGGATGATCAAGAACACTACTCGAAATTAACGTCTGTCTACCTCGAGCACGTACCAGAATACGCCGCATGTTTCCCAAACCATTACGGACTTCATGTCAGCTACACTATTCCCACTTAGAACAACTTCACGACCGAATTCTTATCGATCTTATGTATGACATATCCAGAATAACGAAATTTTTGAATAATAAACACGTGATACCCCTGGAGAGAAATCACCCAACCGTCTGCCTCCGATCACAGAATTTTTTTTCTTTTCAAACAGCCATTTTTCACAACTATAGTGAACGCAACATTTCACTTGTTTCAATAGCAATGCAGAGTTGATAGAGATGAACGAGGCCCGAAAATCAATATATAGACCTATATACCATATCATTTTGCTCCTGGAGTAGTTATATCTTATTCAAATAGATTTGTGTTAATATTTGGCAGAAAATACAACTCGTACTGGTGGCGAGATGTTTACTGGCATAGACCTTGCTTTCTCTACCAAAGCAGCACAGCATTTTGGGTTGGGATTACTTTGTGAATGTGCCAAATATATGGGGGACAGTTTGATACCATGGCTCATCGGGTGGCTGTGCAACGTCAATCATCGTCCAAGGTCCTACATTCCGAAGTGTCTGTTCAGTGTCTCTACACAACTGACATCCTCCCAGGACATGTGGCCAGAAAATATTAACAATAGCTATTTCACAAGCGTTAGTCGCCACCAACAAGCCTCATGCATAAACATACCTTGATAAAACCTCATAAACCACGAATTCTTCGCTTTTACATGCTCATAAACGTACCAACGCCCCCCTTTCTTAAGATAACCATACAACTCAGCAACACTCCTCTCCGGCTCCGCAATCCCACACAAACACAGCACCGAAACAATACAATCCACACTCTCCCGCCCAACACCACACGCCCCCAACCCCTCAATGCCTACCGGCAAAATCTCATACACACCCTCCAACCCCGCACCCCGCACCCGCTCCCTCAACCCCAAATGCGCCTCCACATTAGGCTCAACACCAAAAATCCCAATCACCCCACCACCCCCCTTCTTCCCAAACCGCGCAAACAAATCCACCCAAAAGCCCAGCCCAGGCCCAATCTCCAGCACAAGACCGCCCAGCGGCTCGGCGACAGGCGCATCGACGACGCGGCCCTGCGTCACGCGTCCTTGCAGCAAAGCGTCGATGCGCGGTCCACTGTTGGCGCGGATATTGGCGCCGGCCACGGCCCAGAATCTCGAGAACCAATTGTCTTGGATGCGGCGTTTGGATAATAGCCCGCCGAGGCCCTGTGTTTGGTAGATGTAGGTGATGGCGCTGGGGAGATGGGTGGTGGCTAGGAAGAGAAAGTGCCAGGGTCCTAGGAGGGCTAGGAAAATGTCCAAGGGATTGGTCATTTTTTCGGGGGAGGGAGGGGGATTGATGGATTGTATGGATATAGCGGTTGTTGTTGTTTGTAAATGTGATTAATTGGTTAAGTATATAACTAGAGGTATTGTTGGATAGTGTGTATATCGTAGTAGGTGTTAAAGTGTTAGTTTTTTTTCTCTTAGACTGGGTGTTAGATATTTAGTATGTCACGATATCTGGAATGATTAGGTTGAAGATGGGATGAATTTATAGTTATGTATGTGGAGCTAGAGAGCGTCTAGCCCCCATATATCGCGACGCGCGTTATGCGCGCTAGAGGGGAGTAGACTAATTAAGAGTAACTAGGTATAACCTAGTAACTTATAATTGGCTATATACTTACTTAGCGTTAACTAGTAGTAAGTACTATCCTAGTATTACCTTATCTTTTAATAATTTATATTAGGTAGCCTTTAGGCCCCTAGATTAGACTTTTATTTCTATATCTAATAGTTAATTAATCTAATATAACTAACTAGTTACTAGTTATTTATATTATTATAATAATTAGTAGTTAGTACTTAAGTAATTACCTAATACCTTTTTATTATATTAATATTAGGGTTATATATAAGACCCTCTAAGACTATACGTAGATTTTATACTAATCTATAGTTTAAGTAACTACTAATTAGTATTAGTCTAATAAGGGTTAGTTAGTTAAATTATATTATTATATAATAAGTAGTTAGTTATAACTATAACTAGTTATAGGTAGTTAATAAGATTAATTAAACTATCTACTAAGTCTGCGCGTTAATATAACGCGCAGCCCTACTGTAGGTGCTGAGTCACACCTACGCTAGCTACATTGGGTATCCCTACACTCGCTCAGCCGGCCAGCCAATATCGACAGTCATCCCCTAATAGTATTGGTTTGATTTACATAGATATACCCTTATAAAAACCCTCCTAACTAAATTCTGAAAAAAAAAGACTCTTTATATTTATATAAATCTTAACAACATGCATATATCTCTAAAAAAAGAAAAAAAAGGGCATGTCCTATTTTGCACTAAAACCCTTCCTCCGCCAAATCCTCCGCCAAACCCTCCAACTCGTCCTGCCTAAACGGCGCCCACAACCTCTCTGTGCCCATGCCATCCTTCTTACTCTCAACCATCTGATGGTCATGGAACTCCTTGAGCAAGGAGCGAAACGCAACTTCGCTCGTGCACACAAACTCGCCGACTGCCTTGTGATATAGCACGCGGTACTCGACGCCTTGTGCCGCTTCCGGGAGGACCACTTTGGCGGCACGAGATGGGAGTTTCTTGCTATTTGTAGGAGAGAGTGAATTCTCGTCTTGGGCGTGTTGCATGTCTTGGGTGATGGAGAGGGCGAGTTGTTCCATGACGAGGATGCGGAATAGGGAGCGGGCGTGTTCGGGGAGGGAGCGCAGGACAAAGGCGACGCCGTCTCTGCCGCCGATGCGGTGGCCGCTGCGGCCGAGGAGCGCGTTTACGGTTTCGACGGTGTCGATTTCGGCGGTGTAGGGGGCAAAAGTGGTGGCGTCGTGGAAGAGGAATTTGTATTGGGTTTTGAGACCTACGTCCCATAATAAGGGGAAGTTGGGCGAGTCTGCGGTGCATACGAGGTTGATGGAGGGATGGGCGGCGAGGTGGGCGAGCATTGATGGCGTTGGGGATTTGCGCAGGTATGGGGAGTCGATTGAATTTAGTATGACCGGGATAGGGTGTGGAGGAGGGTTGAGGATGAGATGGTCGAGTATGAATTCGAGGAGGGCGTTGAGCTGGTTGGGCATTTTGAAGTTTGGGTTTACACATGTCGATGCTATCGTCGTGAGGATGTCCTTGACGGTTGTCCCTGCGCTGTACCCATTGATGACGACAATCTTTGGCGTCTTCTTCGTGCCTTTGTATGATGCTTGATCTGATAGATGTGCATAAAGATGTCGTGTGAAGCTTTCTGTAATGCTGCGCTTCGAGCCGTATCCATAGAGGCAAATATTGAAACCCTCTTCGAGTTCGAACAGCCACTGATTGTATGCTCGACTATGCAGGTCCTCCAGCAAGTCCATCTCTGACTGGTGGGGGTCCTGATATGACTGTATCGTCTGAAAGTATTCATCGTGGTTAAGCAGCTTTTGTGCCGAGAGCGTATTGTTGGACGTCTTGGTTCCTCCTCGATTTTGCCAAAAGTATTCCTCGTGGGGAGGAAGCGTTCTGTCTGTGGGTGGAGTAGGAGAGCGCTGCTTCCGAGGGCGGCCAACCTTGCCTTTGCCTGGACCCTTTGGACGGCCTCTGCCACGCTTCACTGGCGTTTCTGGCGGTGGTGGCTCTGAGACTACAGCTGCATCTGTGGTTGCAGGCACAGTAGTGTCGTCTTGTTCATCAGCCAGGATATGTTCAGCTAGTTCGTCCTCTTCCTCCATTGCTTCATCGTCGCTCTCCTCGCCATTCATAGTACGCTCCAACATGCGCCTATTGCTCTTCCTCCTTGCGCTGCGATCTGCATTGCGAACAATGGTTGGGGTGCCATTGGGGGTGTCGTTCTTGGGAGTTTTGGTTTTGGTGGGCGTTTCAAAGAGCAGCTTTCGAGTCGACCGCGGCGTAGCAGTGATTCCATTTGCAAGCCCAGACTTTTTCAAGATGGACCTGGGCGTACCATTCTCTGCCAGCAACTGCGTCCTGCCTTTTCTCGACGGGGTTTGGGCGTCGGAAATATCCTGCTCGCCGGCCGTGTCATCAGCGATACTGACACGAAGTTTGCGCGGCGTCTCCCCTTCTGTATCGTCATCTTCGCGACTTCGTTTTGTGCCGACCATTTCGAGGGATGATGGCGTTGGAGAGGTGGACGCGGCTTGTCGCATAGGCACGTCTTACTAAGCAATGCTTGTAGGGCGCCAAGATACATACATAGTACGGATAAGTTGGAGTCTTATGTCCGACAGGGCTGTTGGTTAACTCCGCGCCTTTCACCTGCACGCGTACCTATCATTATCCACAGTCTGGTCTCGCGATCTCAGCATGACAATTTGCAATCCAGTCGGCCCCGATGCCTCAACGATCAGCGATCCCTTGCATTTGTTCTTGGGCCTAGCGATTTAGCGTTCCAGCACACGTGTCAAATTTGCAGGTATGAACTCTAAATAAAACCAGGCAGAGAACAAAGTGACGAAGCGACTCGAGATTGGAAAAAGGCAGAAAGACTGCCAGGAGCTGTCTTCCCGGGAAACCTGGATGCCATGACAGGAATTATGAAGAGCTTGGGACTCGGACATGGTCAACAAGACGCAGTCAAACCGTGGTCTCGGCACTGCCGTTCATGCACGACACAATTCGTACAGATGGCTAGGTACGTACTTTGGCTAGTGCTGCAAATGCAATGTGGCCCAAAGCCAAAGTTGAAAGGGCTGGTGACGGCCCGTTTATAAGTGGCACTTGGTTGCTCGCCTGATTCACACAAGTCACCAAAGTCGAAAGTCGGTGTCTGAAGCTCTGCCTGACTGTGCTGTGAATGGGGCCAGTGTTGGCTGAAGCATCATCAGGTGCAGTCGTGTCTCAGAGACGGCCATGGGCCACAATATCACAAGCGGATGAGACGTGTCCAAGAATAGGCAGGGCTCGGTAGGGAATGTTATGGGAGGATTATGATAGGCTGCCCGTGGTCACTGTGGTGCCGGCATCGTTCTTTGATGATCTCACCTATGCGCTTGCATCCTGACGGGCTTTCGTCCGCAGCAGTGAGCACACACACACACCCCGCCAAACTTGCAGACCTTGCGATTCACTAGACTGAGACTCTCTCCTTCACCCTTCAACAACCACCCACCATCACCAGCATAAGGTAGCCAACATAGCCAGCCCGACCTTCACTCTCTACCTCTACCACCACCGCCTTCTTCCATGCGCTGAGCCCTGCAAACTCGCCCGCCCCGTTGCAACAGCTGTGCTCCCACACGCCTACCTAGGCAAAGACGCTGCAAACCGGGCAGCAGTGGGGCCCTCGTCTTTGCATCTTTGCAGCCACGGTTCCACCTCCACCATGGACGCACGCCGGCGGCCAGAGTACAACATCGACATCTTTGCCGACGTTGCTTGCGTCAAGGATGTCGTAAAGGGTACGTTGGTCTTTGGGCTGTCAACAACTGCCCCACCATGCGTCCTCTACCCAACCGACTTTGACCCCACGACCAATACTGACCCACGATACAGCGATACTGCACACCATCTTCTTCCACCGATACTTCACCTCCATCTCTCCCCTCACCCGTGACTTGCTTGACCTGACCCTGCCCGCCATTGACGATGTCGACCTGGAGACGCTGATCGAGCAACGAACCCTGGCACTGGTCCGCGCCATTGACGGCACCCACCAGCAGCGGGGCCGTGGGCAGCTTGTGGTGCAGTTCTTTGAGAAGAAGCGCAAAAAGGCCTACTTCTTTGCCAGGGCAGAGGAAGACGTCTGTTGGGAGCAGTGGACCCTGGATGTTACCCTTGCCCAACCACGCACCGAAACTGGTACGTGACCCGTGTATGAGGGCATAGCTATGGAGCACTGGATGGCTGATGCATGTCCCAGATACCCTAAAGGTTCGCCGCGCCATGACCAAATCACTGGAGAAGGCTGCCCACAAGATCCTCTCCATTGTGAACCGCGACAAGGACCATATTCCCCCAATCACCACCGCCGATGCCAATCCGTTCCCCTACCAGATCGTTGTCAACCCCAAAGCCGTCAACGAGAACGACTGGCGCCCGCGAATGGGCCTTTTTTGAACCATCTACGCATCTGACGGTACGACTGTATATACAACGACGACTTGACGAGTTAGAGGAGGCTTCAACACCACGTGGACCTAATGATCATCGCACCACACGAACATAAAAAGAGGTGGAAAAGCGAAAGGAGTTGCGGTCCATTGCGAGCACGATAGATTTTTCCCGACAGTTACTTTCCCCCCCCCACTACCCCGATCACCATAAAAGCTCTCTTGTACAGTGCTCTATTTGAGCAAACACACATTTGGACGGCATCACTCTAGACATTCGAAAAAGCCCTAGATGCTGTTCCTGCGATTTACCATTTTGCATCCTTCCTGCTGTAGCTACACAAGATACCCCTTTTCAATGAAATTCTTTACATTTGACATGTTGATCTTGGTCCATGTGATTGTACCAGCATCTCTAATAGCAATATTCACGTCACGCTCTATCTGGGCGCAGGCTGTATATCCTCAATCAACCTCCCTCCTCACCCCTCTTCTCAGCCCACTCGACCCACCGCCTAACCACACCATCCACCCCCCTGACCCCCTCCCTACTAGCCTCCACCTCAAACCACTCCCTATGCTCCTTCCCACACGCTTCACACTTCCTCACCACCCGCTGCGCCGAGAGCTCCAAATGAATCAGGCGCTCCACCCGATGCGCATGCGGCACCATCCTCACCCCTTGCGCCAAAGCAGCAACATATGGATAATACCTAATCAGCGAAAGCCGATAGCCACACTGCCTGGACCACTCATTCATCCTGCGATGCACATTATTCGCACGGCCAATCTTTAGTAGAATCGTATTACCATCTTCTGCACTGCCATGCGCCGCTACTGCGCGGCGGCGCACAGAATACTTGCGCAAGACGGCGTTGTCGTCGTTGCCTGTTGTGTGTTTGGGACCCTGGCTATTCAGTAGGCGGGAGGCGTCGGGTACGGGGCCCGCACTTGTCGGGGTGAGCCAGAAGATGTAGATGTAGCCTTCTTCGTCGTGGGGGGAGATGGGTTTGGCGAGCTCGGTTAGGAGGAGCGAGGTTAGTTGTGGGGAGAGGGTTTGTGGGATCAGGGTGAGGAGGTAGCTTGTTTGGGAGAGTTGTCTTTGGCGTTGGGGGGGTATTGGGCGGATGGGCTTTTCGGAGAGGGGAGTGCGTTTTTGGCATGTGCTTTGTCGGTGGCGGTTGTTTTGGAGTTTGTCTGGGGTTGGATGATGGGGGGTGGGAGATATTTTTTGCATGGGATCTGATTTGCAGGGTTCAGACGAAGAAGGTACGGTGTTGTTGGGGCGTTTTTGATGTCGGATTACTTCGGTAACTTCGTCTTCTTCTGCGCTCGTGCAGCACAGCGATGCCCAGAAGCCGGGCTTTTTTCTCGGTTGTGCAGGCGGCGGTTTTGGAGGACGCGTTCTGCGGCGTTTCTCTGCGGCCATGACGTCGCTTGGGATCGAGATGAGTGGTCCTTCGACATTATCCCAGGTTGGTGGTCGATTGATGCGTCGCGGCGGTTTTGGTCCAGATGGTTGACTTTCAGATTTCCTTGGCTGTGCCGTTGCTTCGTCGACTTCAAGGACACCAAGTCTTTCGACTAAAGTATCGATACTTGTTCGTTCTTTCAATAGATACAAATGCGTGTCTTGTCCTGTGCCTTGTTTGGCCAGATGCTCGGCTTGGTCTTTGTGTTGCCAGCAAAAATATGCAGCAGCTCCAATCTCTTCCTCGTCATCACCATCGCTAACCACGGATGTGACAGCTAAAACGCCATCATCTTGGGACGCTTTGGCGTCAATGGGTCGCCGACATGGGCGCCCGGATTTGGTGATACCTTTGCATGTAGTCGCAGGATTCCTGGAGTCAGAGCGAGGAATCAAAGACTCGGGTGTTCGTCCTGTGAATGCCATGTTATGAATTATGATGAAAGAACTATGTGCTGGGTCAGTCAAAAGATAAAGCACAGGCGGGCCATATGAAGGCTCAGGCTAGAGAGTAGCTATGCTTCACAGCCTCATTCAGGCGGTGAAGCGCGGGCGTGGCTGTATCTACTACGGAGTAGGTAGGTAGGTATTCAATCATGCGCCGAAAGCACTCGATGACTTGTCAGAAAGCAACTTCACTAGATGTCACTCGGCGCGTAAGAGCCAAAAAGAGATGGCGGGACTCGGAATCCCATGGCTGGTAGGATGGCAGTGCTCGCTTGACGCCACAGGTGACAAGCTGAGATCACGTGTTCTTCCACCGCCACAATTTCCAACGCATATTTTCACCCACAGTAAGTCAGAATAAGTATTTCAAAAACAAAAAGTAAATGTTTTGCATCGGCCGGGAATCGAACCCGGGGCTAGCCGAATCGTCCAAATGGCAACGGCTAATTTTACCACTAAACCACCGATGCGATTTCTGTTCATAGCACTTATGTAAGATATTTAGACTATAACCGTGTGACGTGTCAGATTGGACATGGAAATGGGAGTCCAATCCAGATTCTAGAAGGCGGCCTAATATAGAAAAGAGGTAACGCTAGGGGCGCTAAGCATATATATAGCTAATTATAAGTTACTAGGTTTAACCTAGTTACTTTTTATTAGTCTAGTCCCTTTTAGCGCATAACGTATTCCACCATCGAGTGGGATGGGATTTCTTGGCATCCCACCCCATCCCATCTTCAAGTCATGCCTCAACCAACACAGCAGATACAGACTATTCAAGAAGGGAGGATAGAGCTTGCTATTCAAGCTCTCCAAAATCACCAGATCCGATACCTCCAGGAGGCTGCTCGAGTGTTTGGGGTACCAAGTTCAGCCCTGCACAGAAGATACAAGGGAACCCCAGCTCAAGCTGATACTAAGCCCAACCAACAGAAACTCACTGCAACTGAAGAGCAGACAATTATTCGATATATCCTCGACCTCGACGCGCGAGGATTCGCCCCCCGGTTGTGCGAGATAGCAGATATGGCTGATAAGATACTGGGTGTACGTGATGGAGGACGCGTTGGCAAGAACTGGCCTGAGAGGTTCGTGTCGCGCTCAGGGAAGCTCAAGATGGCTTTTAACAGGGCAAAGGACCGTCAGAGGATACTGCAGGAAGATCCTGAGGTTATTGGCGCGTGGTTCAAGCTCGTAGAGGAGACAATAGCCAAGTACGGCGTCCACAATGATGATATCCACAACTTTGATGAAACTGGCTTTCAGATAGGGGTTATTGGCTCTATGAAGGTTGTTACAGGTTCAGAGAGACGTAATCGGCCTGCTCTAGTTCAGCCAGGCGATCGCGAGTGGGTAACGGTGATACAGAGTATCTGCGCTGCAGGCTATCCTACCCCACCTTTCATCATCTACAAAGGGCGCGTCCACATCTCTGCGTGGTACGAGGAGACTGATATACCACACAATTGGAAGCTGTCAGTATCAGAGAATGGCTGGACAAACAATAAGCTTGGTCTAGCATGGCTGAAGCACTTTAAAGCGTATACAAAGACGCGTCAGGTGGGGTGGTACAGGCTGCTCATACTAGGCGGCCATGAGAGCCACCTCAACCAGGATTTCAAGGACTACTGCCTTGAAAACAAGATCCTAACGCTCTGTATGCCAGCCCATTCATCACATATCCTCCAGCCGCTGTGTTGGTTGAGGCATGACTCAAAGATGGGATGGGATGGGATGCCAAGAAATCCCATCCCACTCGATGGGGCATCCCACTCGATAGTAGAATACGTTAGTTATAATATAATATATAAGACTAATTACTTTTAAGCTCCAATATAAAGAATAGTTAATTAATTAATTTATCTTATTTTAAATCTAATTATGTAGATACGACAAAGGGGTGACGCCCATCTCACATTTGATCGTTGCAACGATATCCAATGAGTTGATAGGTGTGTGTATTGTTTTTTTGTTGTTGTTGAGGCTGCGAACGCGATAGTATCGCGTTCGTTACCCCTGCGCTAGTCCACATGTGGACTAGCGCGCAGAATCACTACCCAACTCTATGTACAAAGGAAAAGAGCGCTGGTTCGATTCCAACACTGGCAAACTTTCTTTTTGCCCTTGTTTTGAAGCACTGTTGCCAGAACGTGCTGAAGCGCTCAAAAACACAATAAAAACCAAAACGAAAAAGTGGCTAGTTTCCTGTTTGGGCTAGCTCCCCATTTGTCCATATTTGTCCTCTCCAATTTGTCCCCATGAACCGATCGTTGGATTGCCCATGTCTCCATTTGGGTTAACCCCAGTCAGTTCCATCCCCATGGTTGACAGCGTCCCTATGGGTGACTGTGGGCTCGCTGTCGGGCTTGTTTATGGGCGCGACAATGGTGGGCTTGTTGATGGGCGCGATCATGAGCTTGTCGATGGGCGTGATGGTGAGCTTGTTGTTGGCGATAGGCTCATCGCCGTGCTCATCATGGTTTCCCTCCTGTCCGCTGTTGTCGCGATCGTCGGGCTTCTGGCTGTGCCCATCGTTGGCAGGTTTCCCACCGTGCCTGTCGCGATCGTCAACTTCGCGATTGTTGACGTTCCCATTGAGAATGTGCCCATTGTTGGCAGGTTTCCCACCGTGCCTGTCGCGATCGGCGAGCTTCTCGCAATCGACGTCCCCATGTTTGATCGCAGCGCGATCGCCGCTTCTGTGGTTGTCGCCACACACGTCGCCCATTGTTATACCCCCTGGATCAACTCCAAATTGAATTTTTGGGGGTGTCCGGCGGCAAACTCCTCGATTGGGACAGGGTGGGTTTCCTCTGCCCCCGGTGAGAGCGTGTATCGCGGGGGTGTTGTTGACGATCCCATCCCTGTTACAGATGTTGACAGCGACCTTGTCGCTGTCGCTGTCGCTGTCAGACAGCCTCACCAGGTTCGTGAGGGCGTGTATCCTGGGTGGCGGAGATGGTGTTTTTGCGACGCTCGCGAGGGCTCTTGTTGGCGGTGGAGGAGGTAAAGTTGGGCGCGTTGTTTCAACAACGCTCACAACGATCGCAGATGGGGGTGTTGGCGCCACAGGTGCTCGCGATGGTGTTTTTGCGACGCTCGCAAGGGCTCTTGTTGGCGCAGGGATTTTTGACGCCTGCATACACCTAAAGTCAGGATCATTGGCGATGGCCGCTTTGAGCTCGTCTTCGGGCCAAGATGGGCATTTTTTCCAACCAAGCATGTTGGAGAACTGTCTACTGAGTGTCTCCTTTGCCCCCACTGCCAGGTATGCTCCTTGTGCTCGGAGTAGGTCTCTGACTGCCCTTCGGAGTCGTTTGTCGGTGGTGGCAAATAGCTGTTCTGACCATCCGTCAAAGGTCTCCTGGAAGTCCCATAGTAGGAGGTTCTCAGTCTGTCCGTTCTCTTCAATTGACATGGCCCAGTCAATGATCGCGGTGTTCACCTGGCGCTCATCGATCGGATCGCTGCTTCCAATGTTATAGTCTTTGTTGGCAAAAGCAGTATCGTATAGTTCATTGAACCATGAGCGATCGCGGAGGTAGGTGTATTTCGGCATGGTTTTGGTTCGTCGGGCGTCGACGAGTTGTCTGTTGATGACAGGTATCGATTGATCCCTGTATGTGATGGGTATAGGTGCTTTTCGGTCCCTATAACGGTGTTGCGTAGTTGACGCAGACCCTAATCAGAATCAGGCTTGTCGCAGGATCCTGGTGTTGGGAATCTTTCAGAGTCGTCGGCTGACCGCTATCCTTGGTAGAACAGTGTCAACGACCGTCTCTGGCTTCGCACTGTTATCGCGTGTTTTCTGTAGTGGGTACTAAGAAAACGCGTGAAACAGCCGCTTCTTTGTCAGAAACAATCCTTGGTAGGAAGTTTCCCTGTACACAGTATATCTTGCTAATCTGTGCTTTTTCAAGCAATGCTTTTTCAAGCACTGCTTTTTCAAGCACTGATCAGTGTAGATACGACAAAGGGGTGACGCCCATCTCACATTTGATCGTTGCAACGATATCCAATGAGTTGATAGGTGTGTGTATTGTTTTTTTGTTGTTGTTGAGGCTGCGAACGCGATAGTATCGCGTTCGTTACCCCTGCGCTAGTCCACATGTGGACTAGCGCGCAGAATCACTACCCAACTCTATGTACAAAGGAAAAGAGCGCTGGTTCGATTCCAACAAATTATTCTACTTTTTATAATATAAATATCTAAGATCTAACGTAGTTAATTAGCGAGTAAATTAAATAACTAAATAGATTAAAATTCCTTAGCGCAACTATCTTTAATAACTTTAGTTATAGTATGTCTTAACTAATATAAGTAGTATAGTTTTATAATAAAGGGAAAATAGACTTTACTATCTAATCTCTTAGATTCTAGCAGACTAAAAGCATCTAAGAAGCTGCACGTATATTTAGAATACTATTTATAACTTTATACTAATAATACTATAAAACGCCTTCTTAAGTAGATACCTTACTAAATTGCTAGAAACTTATTATAACTAAGGTGCAAGGGTCTGCTCAAGGATTCAGATGAAGTTGATTAGATTTGCAAAGTAACTGTAGATGCTCTTCTAACGTAGTAGAACAGCGCGTAGAAATACTGATTCTGCACGGGCCCTACGTGCCCCACGTGATCCACACATGATCACGTGATCCTGTTGACGTGCCCCACGTGATCCACACATGATCACGTGATCCTGTTGACGTCAGAACATTCACTGTTCGGACGCGCGCATGGAGGAACCGTAACACGTCCCCCCTCCAAAACCGCTCAAAGTTCCGACTGAGCGGACTGTCCTGCTGCAGCTGGCTAGCCCATGCTGTTACCAAGTAAATACATGTGACCATCACCACACGGTACCATGTCCATCGGTCAGAGGTCCAATCTCACCAAGGCCCAAGGACCGCAGCTGTGTCGCCTTGACAGAAACGCTAGCAGCCGCAAGGGTGAGTGTACGGCTCACTTGACCAGTGAAGCAACCTCCGACGGAGCGCCATTGACACCAAAGTCAAACTCTAGGATCTGGAGCAAGGCGACCGACAGCTGTCCAAAGTCATCATAGTCGTCGAACGTGACGTGAGGACCAGGTTTCGCAGGGTGACGATCATGAAAATCTCGCACTGAGTCCTTACAACCTCTCACGTTGTCGTATCGTTGCCATGGTTGTGACTGATCGCTACCAACCCATTCCACCATGTATTCCAAACAACCCCGTGTACCAGTGAGTGGATCGAATTTTCGCTTGTTGATACGAGAGTCGAGGATTTGAGCGATAACGAACTCGGTTTCACCGTCGTCGGCTAAGTGAATCTCTGGGGGTGTTTCGTCGAGCGCGGGCTGACCGGGCAGTGCTTGCGCTTCTTCGTATGGACGCAGCAGCCATGGATGGAAGGCTGGGAATAAGGCTTTCAATGCTGGAGGGAGATCTAGTTCGTAAGCCATATGATCAATCACTCGCGTGATGCGCAGGGGACCTATATTCTTCCAGTCCAGTGACTTAACTGGGCGGCGAGTTTTGATGTGACGGGTGTCCAACATAACGTATTCGCCTTCGTCGAAACGGGGAGCTGGATAGCGGGACTGATTGGCCGACTCGCGCATCTTTTCGCGCGACCAAGTGAGTTCCTCGCGCAAGTACTTGCGGATTTCCTCAATTTCGGCGAGGTCGCGGTCGGCGAGTTTTGCTTGCAGGCGTTGCGTAGTGGTGGTTTTGGGTAAAGCGTGGGGCGGTTCTAAACCCGACCGCGGGGTATATCCTTTTGTGGCCCGGAACGGAGAAACGCCGGTTGCCGAGGATATTGCCGAATTGACTTCAAACTCCGCAATTGGGAGATAGCGAGCCCAGTCGTCTTGTAAATAATTCACGTAAGCTCTTAGGAATTGTTTCAAGTCGGCGTTGGCGTTTTCCGTGAGACCGTCCGTCTCGGGATGGTGAGACGTGGATAGCTTTGGTGAAATACCCAGTCGTTCGCACAGTCGTTTCCAGAACATAGACGTGAACTGTCGTCCTCGGTCGGATACAATGGTACGTGGATATCCTTCCAGGCTCCAGATGCGATCCATGAAGGCGTCGACCACCGTAGGGACCTCTAGGTTTTCTAACGCTATGAATCGTTTCGTTCGGCTAAGTCTATCCACCACGACCATGATATGTTTTGCCGCCTTGCCACACCACTTCGAGGCGGGTAAGGGTGTGATGAAATCCACTGAGATGTCTTCCCAGTACTGCTTGGGGATGGGTAACGGATGGAGCAAACCATGTTTGCCGCTCTTGTCCACCTTGATACGGCGACATGTGAGGCAGCTCTTTGTGAACCGAGAGACTGAGTCAGTCATACCTTGCCACATATACCACTCGTGTAGACGCTGGTACGTGGTAGTGCGTCCTCCATGCCCTCCTGGTAAAGAGTCATGTACCCGCTGTATAACTCGAGTGCGCAGTTTATCACTAAACGGCACAAGCAGTCGATTGCTCCGTGTAAACAGCTTCCCGTCTTGGACTACTAGATCTGCCAGTTCCAACCGTAATCCTTCTTGGATCAAGTAATGAGGGATCCGTCGATCGCCAGCTTGATGGGCGGTCATGATATCCTGAAGGCGTTGATCTTGTGGGTACAGGATATCCATGATCTGTTCGATGGTCTTGTCGTCTGCTCCCTCAATGTCATCGTAGGGATCAGGTTCGTCGACGCGGACGTGTTTTGCCGCAAGAGCCAATGACGCCCCTTCAGCTTCACTGAACATCATTTCGAGTAATTCAGATAATGAGAACTCTGGTTGCTCGATACACATAGCGGCTAGACGAATTGCTTGATGGCTGCCTCCACTGTTTTCAACTGCCAAGTATGAAGTATGGAGCGTGCCATCGTCATCAGCCCATCGGGCGTCTCCCAATATGGTCTGCATCTGGTGTTGAGTGCGGTCATCCGTAATACCTTCTGGAATATCCCCAGGGCGGCGTGTCAGACTGTCAGGTTTCTGTCCTTGCTTGCCTGGGCGATATTTGACATGAAAATTGAATTCTTCCAGAAATTCGGACCACCGGGCTTGCCGTCTGTTCAGCTTTTGCTTTGTTCGGAAGAACTCAAGTCCTCGATGATCAGTGAGCACTTGAATGTCGTCCGGTGTGCCGGCAAGTTCAGGTCTCCATTCCTCGAAAGCTCGAACGATAGCCAAGAGCTCTTTGTCATAGATCTCGTAGTTGCACTCGGCAGGCGACATCTTTTTTGACATGAATGCTACCGGTCGTAGTCCGTCAGGGTGCATTTGTGAGAGAACAGCTGCATAGACATAGTCGGATGCATCAGTTTCCACAACACACTTCAAGTCTGGATTGAAGTGAGCAAGGACGGTGTCGATAACGAAGCTATCCTTGAGTTTCTGAAACGCACGGCGTGCGTCAGCCGTCATTTGGAAATCCTTGGGATCTCCCTTCGTGAGTTCGGTGAGGGGTTTTGCGATACCGGAGAACCCTCGAATGAACCGTCTGTAGAAGTTGCAGAATCCGAGAAACGCTTGCACATCTTTGAGTGTCTTCGGCTCCTGCCATTCTTGTAAGGCTTGAATCTTTTGGGGATCCATCATTATGCCGTGCGAGGTGATGATGAGCCCAAGGAACTTGACCTGCTGTTGCACAAACTCACATTTTGTGATATCCATGTACAATCCAGCTTTGGTTAGTTTTTCAACTACCTGAGTAACGTGTCTCTGATGTTCATCTTCTGTTTCGCTGTAAATGATGACATCATCCAAGTAAGCCATGCAGAAATCTTCAAGGTGTTCCTGGAGCACGTTGTTGATATATGCTTGGAAGGTTCCTGGGGCGTTGCTCATGCCGAAGGGAAGGACGGTATACTGATACAAGCCATAAGGTGTGATAAAGGCGGATAAGTGACGATGCTCTTCCTTGATGCATAATTGATTGAAGGCAGCTATGACATCGACTTTAGAGAAGAATTTTGCTTTGGCTAGTCGTGCCAGCATATCACGAATTAGGGGTGGTACATTCCTGTTCTTGACAGTGTGTGCATTCAATCCTCGGAAATCAGTGCAGATCCGAATGCCACCGCCTGGTTTCTTGACAATGAGCAACGGCGCGGCCCATTCAGACTTGCTTCGCTCGATATGTCCTTTGCCAGACATGTTATCGACGAACAGTTTTACAGCTTGAGCTTCTTCTCGAGACATGGGTCGGAGTCTCTGTGCTACCGGCCGACGTGGCTTAACTTCTGGATCTTCCGGTGTAAGCAATATTTCGTGATCGAGTTTGCCACGTAACGGTGGCATTTTGTCTGCCTCTTTAGGATCAAAGCCTTGCCATAAGTGATGGAGGAAATGTGGGAGTTTCGCAAGTATGGCATCTTTGTCGAGTGGCGCGCGTTCCATCTTGTCTCGAAATTTCTCAAAGTCCTCAGGCAAGACTTTAGCACCGGATAGGGCTGTATGGAGATCGGGGCTTGTATCGGCCACCATTTCTAGTTCCGCCATTGTGACTAGATATGTGGTGTCTCCTCGTGACATAGCTGTTGCAGCTACCTTGGCCGACACCATGGCCACCTCTAGTTCTGGATGGTCAAATCGTGGTGGGGGTGGAACTGGAGATGGTCGTTTCCGATGTCTACTACTCCGTGCAATGCTGGGTTGTTGGTTGGTGGTGCAATTCCGAATGCAATGTTCAGAGTTCAGGATTAGGCATAACGAGCTCCAGTCAACCTGAGGTTGATGGATCTGGAACCAAGGAGTGCCTAGTATGGCCTGCACTCCTCCCAATTTGGTGACGTATGCGAGTAGCTCCTCCTGATGATTGTCAAACTTAACAATCATGCGAGCCATGTGTGTGGCGCCGCCAACGACGTCACCATTCGCAAGTTCGATAACTGTTTTGTGGTTGAGGGGAATCATTTCATATTTGTGTGCGCGTGCATGAGCTTCGTCAATAAAGATAGATGCGCATCCGGAGTCACCCATGATTTCTACGTGTTGTGTTTGAGATGGTTTTGAAGATGAAGATAGTATTCCCTTAAAGACTAATTGTTCCCCTATTAAAGGTTGAAACTCGTTTCCGCGAATAGCAGCAGCTGCTACTGCGGATACTTTGATTCGAGGTGTTTTAACAGGGGAAATGTAAGAAGAGGGGATACTTGTAGAATCATGGGTGAGCTTTGGATCCGGAGGAACAATCAGTTCTTGTCTTGATGACAACTCACGCACCGGGGGTCCCTGGGGGCGACAATCGCCAGGGACTCCTAGTTTTCCGAAGAGGGAGAGATGACGTGAGCATGAGCATGGTCGTTCTCAGTGTGGACATGCACAGCGGCTTGTCCTACACGTTGCTTACGCATCTTGTCGACACCTGCATCAACTGCAGCCTTGATCTTGGGGAAGCTGACAATCTGGCCTTCTTGGTTAGGACATTTGTCAGCGGTGTGTCCAGGTTCAAGGCACTTGAAGCAAGACTTGATCTCGACGAGTACTTGACGTTCGACACGAGTGCGACCGAAGGGGTTGCTTCCTGTCTTCGTAGCGTTAGAGTACTGTCGTCCTTGAAGAGTGTTCCCGCCACGCCCTGCAGACCGGTTGGTGTTGGAGGAGTTGTTGATAGAAGCATGGCTTGTGGAGACGTTAGAACTCCCACCACCGCCACCGCCGGTTTTGTTGCTGTGGCGGAGGTTATAAGGGAGAGCCTGTTCTAGATGTCGTAAAGTGCTGCAGAACTCATTGAACGATGTCATGGTAACGGTATGTCCAAGCATGCGTTCCTGCCAGATAGAGGGGAGGCGCGAATTCAGGTTGAAGATCTTAGTCTTGTCATCCCATCCAATAGGTGCCACCTTGACGTTGAAACGAGCCAAGTACTCGGACATGTTCTCGCTGGCCCGCATCCGTGATTCCTGAGAGTTGTTGTACCATGCGTGGGCCTCTTGCTGAGTGTTGACGGGCTGGTAGATGGTGTCCAAAATATCCCAAGCTTGTTTGCTAGAGGTGAATTCACCGCCGGCCACAATCCATCCATGCATGATAGCACCCCAGGCACTGCCCTTGGTCTTCTGCCTCAGAAATGCTAACTGATCTGATTCATGCTTAAAGTCTTTGTGGTACTTCTTGAACCAGGCTAGCACATCCAGTTTCCACTTCAGATACTCCGACGTGTCGGTTCCTTTTGTGCCTGAGAACTCAGCAGGATCTTGTTGTTTTGGGTGACGGTACGTGGAACGTGATCGAGACCGTGAGCGATCTGAAGGTGAGGACCGACGATCGCGTCGGGACGAGCGGTGATCGCGACCGCGATTGCGACGCGCATGATCGCGAGATGATCGTCGGCGGTCACCACGACGGTCGCTATCAGAACGTTCGGAGTCTGAGTCGGAGCTGGAGTCACCGGGTGGGCCGTCGCGGTTACGCTGGGCTTTGCGAAGCTGAGCAGTAAGTGTAGCAATCTCTGCATCGAGTTGATCAATGTGCTGCAGGCTTTCTTCGCGAGTAGACTTATGCTGGTTCCATTCATTGATGTAACGGTTCTTGTACTTCTTCTTACCAGCCTCTGCTTGCTGTTCAGCATGGCGATGAGTAAGGACTTGAGCACGGAGTGTTGACAGATTCTCATTCAACTGTACCACTTTGCCGTCTGCGTCGGCCAGCTGTCCCTTGACAGTGGCAATCTCAGAGGTAAGTGCGTCACTCTCATCTTCCGCAATCTTGGCGCGATCTTTTTCCTGAGCAAGTTGTTCTGCTAAGGTTTTGCGTACCTCGTGGTGTTCTTGTTCAGCGCGTTGTGCTGAGAGACGTTCGGCCTCCAGGTCTTGGTTGAGTGAGGTAACAGTATCCATGCAGATGTTGTACCATGTTGATAACTGCTCGACCTTGGTTTGGTCGGAACCTTCTCCATGTTGTACTTCCTCAATGGAGGTACGGTTCAGTTCTCCTTGTTTGGTCGTAGTGCCGGTTTCATCAACATGGTATACCCCAAGGGTGTTAGGCTGTCCTGGAATAGGCTTGACGAATGACGTTGCGCGTCGTTGTTCGGTAGGGAAAGGTGGCGGTGCTTTGACGGGGATCTCCGGACGACGAAATACGAACGTGGGATCTTTGGGAGCAGCGCCTGGACTACCAGCTGTCACACGTTCTGAATTCCCATCCAGGGATTCAGATGAGCGGCGCGAGCGTTGATCATGAGCGTCTGACATGTCGATCAAGTCTTCTGGATCCCGCGCATCCACAAAGGAGGGATCACGTGCAGCATATGTTTTAGCGGCTGACATAGAGGGGTAGATGGTCGACTCGGGTACGTTCGAGGTGAACCTAGCCCTAGGCCTACCACCCTTGCCTCGTTGCTTGGTGATGTTCGCTAGGGATGACGGAGCGTCGTCATCCGAGGACAACAGGGGATTCTCGTCTTGTACTTGCGAGAAGTCGCCTGGTTGTTCCGCGATGGTGTATGAATCGTCCGCATAACTACCCGGTGGTAGTCGACGACGAGGCTTGAGGCCCTCAGTGAGGTCTTGTGTGCCATCTGCACGAGGTAAGGAGGCGCTGATCGTGTGATCGGAACGCGCAGTGTTGTAGGAGCTTTGGGTGGGGCCTGTCGCAGGCGGTTGATTTGCTTGGCTCGCCATCCTGATGCGCTGCGCGCGCGGGGATGGTGCCTCGGGTGTAACTGTAGCGGGCGGCTTGCGCAACCGTATTGGTTACCAAGCGCGGGGCTCTTCAGCGTGCTCGTACCAAGCGGCTGATGGTGTGTTTGATCTGATTTGCTTGGCTCGCCATCCTGATGCGCTGCGTGCGCGGGGATGGTGCCTCCGGTGTAACTGTAGCGGGCGGCTTGCGCAACCGTATTGGTTACCAAGCGCGGGGCTCTTCAGCGTGCTCGTACCAAGCGGCTGATGGTGTGTTTGATCTGATTTGCTTGGCTCGCCATCCTGATGCGCTGCGTGCGCGGGGATGGTGCCTCAGTGTAACTGTAGCGGGCGGCTTGCGCAACCGTATTGGTTACCAAGCGCGGGGCTCTTCAGCGTGCTCGTACCAAGCGGCTGATGGTGTGTTTGATCTGATTTGCTTGGCTCGCCATCCTGATGCGCTGCGTGCGCGGGGATGGTGCCTCAGTGTAACTGTAGCGGGCGGCTTGCGCAACCGTATTGGTTACCAAGCGCGGGGCTCTTCAGCGTGCTCGTACCAAGCGGCTGATGGTGTGTTTGATCTGATTTGCTTGGCTCGCCATCCTGATGCGCTGCGTGCGCGGGGATGGTGCCTCGGTGTAACTGTAGCGGGCGGCTTGCGCAACCGTATTGGTTACCAAGCGCGGGGCTCTTCAGCGTGCTCGTACCAAGCGGCTGATGGTGTGTTTGATCTGATTTGCCTGGCTCGCCATCCTGATGCGCTGCGTGCGCGGGGATGGTGCCTCAGGTGTAACTGTCGCGGGCGGCTTGCGCAACCGTATTGGTTACCAAGCGCGGGGCTCTTCAGCGTGCTCGTACAAGCGGCTGATGGTGTGTTTGATCTGATTTGCCTGGCTCGCCATCCTGATGCGCTGCGTGCGCGGGGATGGTGCCTCAGGTGTAACTGTCGCGGGCGGCTTGCGCAACCGTATTGGTTACCAAGCGCGGGGCTCTTCAGCGTGCTCGTACAAGCGGCTGATGGTGTGTTTGATCTGATTTGCCTGGCTCGCCATCCTGATGCGCTGCGTGCGCGGGGATGGTGCCTCAGGTGTAACTGTCGCGGGCGGCTTGCGCAACCGTATTGGTTACCAAGCGCGGGGCTCTTCAGCGTGCTCGTACAAAGCGGCTGATGGTGTGTTCGATCTACAGTTACGTGCAAGGGTCTGCTCAAGGATTCAGATGAAGTTGATTAGATTTGAAAAGTAACTGTAGATGCTCTTCTAACGTAGTAGAACAGCGCGTAGAAATACTGATTCTGCACGGGCCCTACGTGCCCCACGTGATCCACACATGATCACGTGATCCTGTTGACGTCAGAACATTCACTGTTCGGACGCGCGCATGGAGGAACCGTAACAAGTTTAGCTAGGTAATTATAAGTAGGTAATAGTAATATAAAGTATCTATACTATAAGCTATCTTACTCTATCTTTTATTATCTATAAAGAGTATATTTAATAATAAAGTATAAGACTTATAAAAGAAAGTAGATTTAGTATAAGAGTACTCTAGAGTATAAAGCTAAAGTATTATAAGTAGCTACTAAGGCAGCGTTAGTATATACTAGGCTAAATAAGAGTTATAGTAGAAGTAATTAAGAAAGAGGTTAATTAGCTTAACGCTACTATAGTAACTATAGAGAGACTAGATATAATGCTTAAACGTACTAAAAAGATATAGAAGAGACTTTTATATTAGGTATAAGTAACGCAGAAAAAGAATCTTATATAAATAGTAATTAATTCTAAGTTTTATAAATAATATTAGTTATACTAAGAAATTTTAATTCGTTTAGTTATCTAATCTACTCGCTAATTAACTACGTTAATAGAATAATAAAATACTAGTTATCTTTTTTTATTTTAAACCTATTTTTAATTTATAAAAAGTAAATAACTAACTAGTAGGTTTTTATTATTAATTTATTATTAGATATTAGGCATAACTAGTTAGTTATTATAAGATCTTAATTAGGTTAAATACCCTATTATAGCTATTAATTATAATTTTAAAAGTTAATCTCTATTAATTAAAAGTAAACTTCTTAAGGAAGTATTACCTATTTTTAAAGCTACTTAATAGAGGGTCTACCCCTGTTAGTCTTATAAGCATCTCTAGAATAAAGCAGCTATGCTTAAATTTATTATATTTAATATATCTATATCTTTTCCTAAATTTCTAGACTTATATAAAGAGAATAGTCTACTATACTTAAAGACTAAGCGCGCAATAGGTATTCTTCTAGAAGACTTAGCATCTAATATAGCTATTAAATATATTACTAACTATATAGAGTTATTATTATATAACTTCTTCCTTACTTCTATTAAATAGAGGGTAATAAGGGATCCCTAAGTGGATCTATAGCCCTATAAGGGATCTAGTGTAGAACTACTATAGATCTACAGTAGTATTAAATAGCGCTAAAGGAGCAAGTAAGATAGGCAATCGACTTGCTAAGAAGGGCGTAGGGGCCACCTACTAAAACCTATAAGATAGTACTAACTAGAGAGAATAAGAACATAAGACACAATAATTAAGGATTAACCCTATTAAGCTTATCTATAAATTTGTGATATCTTATCCTATTTAACAACTTCTTTCTAGGCCCTTAGTACGCTAGGGCCTATATAAGAAGCGGAGGCTATACTACCTAGCTAGTTAGAGAATATACTAGATACTATATACTTACCTATATTCTCTATAATAGGAATACCCTATTAGTTATCTATTCTACTTTAGCTTTATAAGCTATAATATTATACTACTAGCAGCGTTAATTCTACTCTGCTACTTATTCTACTAAGTTAAATAACGTATAATAATAAATGCCTAAAGTAGCTTAAAGGACCTTACGTAATATAGATTTTGTATTCTGTTATAATAACTAACTAACCTTAGCTAACACAATATTTTCGTTAACCTAGCTACTTTTCAGATTACTGCAATTATTAACTAGGAATTCTCTAGATATTTTATAGAGGAGTTTAAATATCCTCTATAGGAAACGTCCTACAAGGACTGAGGACAAGATTATTTGCAAACTAATTATCTAATAAGCTTCCTTGACGATACTACTGATGTAAAAGCTTCTTTTTGTATCTAGCATGGTGCCATCGCCTAACAACTCCCTAGGCTCATACAGCATGCGTAGCGCTGGACAAGGAAAGCCTAGTTATAAGGCAAGGCGGCTGCACGAGAAGTAGGGGGCGACGCTAAGGCCGGGTACAAGGTTGCTATAAGTATACAAGATACGGATTCGTCTGTGCGTACTTCAAGAACAGGAGGGCAAAGAGCTTCAGCGAACTCTTGTTGCCTAACTTATCGCCTTCGGTAGAAAAGAATTCGACGATGGGTGGTGCAAGAAGCCCTTAAAGCGTCCAAATGCGGGCTCCCATGTAGATTCGTCAACTATACTTTCAAACTTCCTCTTCCTTATTCATACATCTAATAAATAAACATAGTATTTCGCCGCAGCTTGGTACCAGCGAAACATGGTCCTAATGGCGTACGAATGCTCAGCCTTCTATGTACCGCAGAAGTAAATCTTCTCATAGCCAGCCTTGCCCAATTCGTCGCCATTACTAATATTCGCAAAAGTTACCTCCTCCTCCTTCGCTCCCCAGGTGTGAGACAGTATTGCATAAGGAGGAACCTGTCCGTCGTTAAAATGTTCGATAACAAGTCTGAAATGTCGAAAGAGACCTTGAAGAAGAAGAACAAGCAATTACAGGATGAGGTCTCTCAACTTCAACAGGTATCGATACACTGCACATTGGTTCGCAAGAGCTTTGGAAAAATGAGATTCAGCGGGTCCAACTCAGTTCCGTAAGTGTAAAAAGATAACCAACTCAACGGCTCTCTGGACGTAGCCAGAACAGACCCTCAACATCCGGGACATAGACGACCAGATTGAGCGAAACGTTGGAAGCTGATATTTTCTCGAAATATTTATCCAACTCCTTCTAGCGTTTGGTCGTCGGAACCATAAGCGCAGCGTAATAAGTTTATAGAAATATAGCAGCGTTGGAAATTTTCCTATATAGCTAGTTATCCTCTCTCTTCAATCCCATCAGTAAGTACTGTCATTCGTATTATTTCAAGCTCCGAAGAATTTTGAACTGGCTGCTCTACCTTAAAAGTAACGTGTAACCCATAGCATTCCATCAGACATGGTAATAGCCTCACAAATTCATTCATTAGCTGCGCTCTCTTCGCCCAAGAGGGTAAGCGCGAACCAAGGTCCAACAAGATCTGTACAGTTTCGTGCTTTTACAAGAAGCTAGCTTAATCTATTGTGGTCCAACTAAAGCAAGCTTCAGCATTTACATCAGCACCTCCTGCTAGGAGTAGCTAAAACGTCGGCGCCCATTTCGATCAAGAGCTTGACTGCTTCAAGCATACCCGGGCCTGCCGCGTAATGGAGGGGCGTCAAGAGCAATCCATCAGCCTAGAATAGGTTCTTCTCAGTGTTTCGTAATTGCTCTATCAGCGCCTTCATGTATCGAACTAAATCCTGCCCAGCCAAACAATGGAGTAGTGTTGTTCCCCAGCTGTCCTCTTGCAGCAGATCCATTCGCGGCAACTGGACCAAATGGTCGTACATATCAACGCGTTCTTGAAAGATAGCCCATTCAAGCACTGAGCCTCTGCCGCCCTTGTCGAACCAAATTGTAACAAATTCCAGTCCATCAGTTAGCTTTTCGTATCTGAACGCTCGTGTCGTGTAGATCGCAGCGATTCGATGGAAACACCTTATGAAACGTGCATAGAAATGTTTATTGAGAATGAGCAAGGATAAGACATCTCGAGCTTTGAGCCATGAAGCGATCTCATCGCCCAATTCCAAGGGTAAGGTCGATAGGGGCATGATTCTGTGGTGAGGATACCAGGCATCGAAGGCTTGCAGGACGGTATATATTGCTCACATTGTGCCGAGAATGCTATAACATCAGCTGCGTAGTTGCGATTACCCTCACACTTACAAACGACGCAAGTGCAGTGCTTGATTGAGAAAATCCAATTCTGATGAGCCTTTTCCTAAACAGGTAAAAGTGAACTCCTAGAATCCAAAAATCATTTATGGTACAACATCAACGATTTCGAGATAACAGAGCACAGCGAATGATCCGAATTCTCCGATTGGGCTGATTTCATCGCCATACGATACCGGATGTGCTGGAGTGTCTTGTATGTAGCGGTGTCTAAATAGGGAACAATGCGAAACCCATAATTAGTTTGCGATAACTAGTCGGATTTCTATATATATGCTAGCTGCCAAAGAACCAGTTGGCATAACCGCAATATGCCGTCCATTTATCTAAAAACAATAAACATACGTAGCTAGTCAGAATTCAAATGCTTAACCTATCTCAATTCTGGTATCGAATCTGTCTTCTTGGTGTGGTACTCCATGAAGTACACGCTTAGACGAACTGGTTAACAATAATGTAGAACCTATAGATAAGATCATAATAGACTTTCCCAAGGACTCCAGATAGGCTGTGCTCTAATGCTTCACAATGATATAGTAGATCGCAAGCTATACTCAGGAGAACAGCAGGAGTGAAAGTTCCCAGTCTTTTGAATTGTCAAAGTTCAGCATAGAAGATATTGACGAAGAATTCTAAACGGATGCGCTAATAGCTACGAATCAAATACCATGCACCTTTCACACGACTCCAAGCTCTTTCGACTTTTCGCTCTGATATGGAACGATTCTTGTCTGCAAGTTCCATTTTAGGCGCGTCTCGAAGATGTTTTAGGAATCCTTCTTCGTCACAATCTGTCTCATCATCTTCCGCCGCAAAGGTATCACCTTTATCGCTTTCGTAATTTGTATATTCGTCTTCCTCTTCTTCTGCGACTCTAGAGTCTGTATTGCTCTCGTAGCTCTATTAGCTACGTTGGTAGTAATACTGCGCTAATCCCTCTTTAGTGGGACATTGTTTGGGGCGTAGTATTTAAGCCTTATAAAGCGGCGATCTTATGTCTCACAATAGCAGAGGTCGAAAACTCGAGCTTCTATTAATCAACGGCGTACTGTAATAAATACTTGCTAGCTATGAAAGCGAGTGTTATAGATTTAGAACGCAAAGGAGGGTTGTAAGTAGCTCCAAGCCACCTAGCCACGACACAATACAAGCTTTCCAGCACTAGGAATATTCCACTACACATCCATAACTATATTAAAACCAGCATTCCATATACTTTTTTCCAAAGAGGATCCGCGCACGAATACCACCGGCCATGAAAAAGGAATGCTAAAAAAAGAACAACAACGGCAAATTCACAATAACATTATTTTTCTACTTTGCAAACCCTACAACTTTTCCCCGCAACAACTCCCCTCCCTACCCTCCACCAACACACTCGCCTCATTGCGCTTGCTCGGGAAATCAATCGCAGGGTTTCTCTCAAAGAAATCACTTGGTTTGAAATGCACCTGGTAGATTTCCACGGGCATAACAGGCCAGTCTTCTACACGGGGATTATGCGTCAGGCCAAACACATTCCAGACCACGAGGTCTGAATTTTCAACAGGGTCGTTGCGCGCAGCCATGTCGTGGACGCCGCCTTGCTCGAGTTGTGATTGGAGCGTGTGTTTTCCTGCAGCAAAGAGCTCGTCGTCTTGGTACTTTGTGACCCAGACGTGGTGGTTTGTGAAGAGGGCGCGTTGGGCTTGGAGGGTGCCTGGGACGGCGAGTAGTTTCTGTGTTGGTAGAGGGGAGAATTTGTATGCGACGGGGTTGCCAGAGTGTTTGTTCTTTTTGCTGGGGTTGGTGATCTTGAAGACGCGGTGGTCGGCGGGGTTGGCGTCTAGGCCGCTGGATTTGGACACTGTTGTTTTGCGGATCTCGTAGAAGTTGCCCTTGGGGTTTGTTTCGGGATTCAGGGGCACCGAGTGGGATTCTTCGTAGGTTACGGTGTTGTTGTGGCCGTCAATGGCAGGGTCAAGGCCTATTTCGTTGTGTGAGTTTTGGGATATCATGTGGTGGAATACTCAAAGGCTTGGACTTACGAGCGGCGAAAATGTGCTGGTGGTTTTGTGCGAGGACACCGCTTGATACAACGTTTCCGTAATCTGATGTCTTGCCAGGGTCGATATTCACTACGGATACAATGCCTGTAGCGCGAACTTCGAGGGTGATACCACCAGCAGTATCGAGCTTGTATGCAAAAACATATTCGTAGTTTGCCAATGTGATGATGAACTGGACTACGAGTTCACGCATGCGGGTGACTACTGCTCGGCCAGTCCTCCAGTTGGTGTGCTTCCAGCCAATACCATTATCTTGCTCGTGCAAGCAGACCACGTTGGGGTGAACCCTAGGCTCACCATCTGAACCGATGATCACAGCGTCAAAGTATTTGATTACACCCAGACAGTCGCAGCCCAAGGAAAGATTGTTAGCACAGTTACCAGCTCCACCATCACCAAAGTCAAAAGCTTGCTTGCGGTGGAATGGAGCTCGTGCGTCACCGTATGGTACTGTCATCTCACTGATGCTCATTCTGTAGAGAATGCTTCTTCCGTCATAGTTTACATCGTGCAAGACAGCACCTTCACGTGGGTTGAATGAGACACGGAATCTCCATTTCTGCCACTCAACAAGCGACTCCTCTGTGACCTTGAAGGATGGGCCTTCTGGCTGGGTAATGTTGATTGGCTTGACGTCTTTTCGGACACCACCAGATACAAGCTCGGGGACATATTCGGCCTCCTTGCAGTGATCAATAATGCGCTTAGAGTGCGTCTTTCCAGTCAAAGAGTCGCCCTTACCGCCTGTTGCCAGCCGGTCGATACGAGCGATTTTCTTCTGCTTAGCATCCATGACAGGAATGAGTGGCAGAGGGTAGGCGTAAAAGTTTGAGTCTGGATTTTTATTCTTTGTGTCTTGTGCAAAGCAGAGTCCTTGGAAATATCTTCTGTTCTCGGCTCCATAATCTAAGCCACCATATGGCCTACTTTTGTCAGAAAAACTCAAGTCACAAGAGATTAACCACATACCATGGCTCAACGACCAGCTCGAATCCTTTGGGGAGGTCGAATTCTGCAATTGCGTCTTGGAATTCCTTGCTCTCTTTGCACGCGTTGATGAGGTGCTCGAATTCCCACATAGCCAAGGAGGCCTGTTTCTCTTTGCCGACAACTTCATGTCGCACTCTCTTCTTCAACTCGACATCCACTACCGACTCGTGGGACTCTGGAATCTTGTCGGAGCCAATGACATCATATTGACACCTGGCCAACCGAGGAAGGTTCTTTGAAGCTGGAGACTGCCCTGGTTTTGCTGCATGTTCGAGCTCAAGGTAGCGCTTCATCAGTTCCTTTTCTGGTTCCTGCAGGTAAATTTCCCGAAAGTCGACGACAGTGCTGGGATGCAAGGACAGAACAACATCACGGGCTATGCGAGTCTCTTCAACGTTGAGAATCCTGAAGGGATGTGGAGCCATGATGGGGCCTTTGATTTGTTGCAGGATAACAATACAAGTTCTGGTGCGTCTGGATGAATCAAGCAAGCAGGGGCTGTGACAAGACAAAGAATCGTACAAGATGCAGCAGCATAGTTACAACCAGTGGGGGGTGAAGAGAGCTTTATACTAATTGGAGATTTCCTCTTCTAGTTCCGACACACAGTATATGTTCCGGAACATGGTCTAGTTGGAGTGGGGTTTGATAGAGCGGCGCAGACATCGGGCCTTAGACATGAGTGTAGTGTGGATAACTAGCGGCCGCTGATAACTAATGGTCGGCTGCACCTCCGTGTTTAGGCAAGGTCAAGTCTGTGTGGCTTTTTCATTGGGTATGGAGATGCACGACATGACTGCAACCATTCCTTTCGAGATATACCTACATACTCGAAGCGCTCACGTGTTCCGGAATTTCGTTGCTGCTCGTCTCAAATGGATGCCGGCATTATTTTGTCGAGGGCAACTCACAAGTGGCAACAGTCGCTAGACAGACAGATGCAAGGCGGTAACACGTATCACTGGTGCTCGCAATGACAATTCAAACATCGTGAAACGGTGTAGACAAATGTGTAACCATGCCGAAGGGCTCCGCTCTTTTGCGGTTAAATTACGATTTACCCCAAACGGGTATTAAAGCGAGCGAGAGACGTATCTAAGTGACTAACCAGATATCGTGTATACGTAAGCAGCATGGCTGCTGCTCGGATAACTTGCGGAAACTCTACTTTGGCCCTCGGAATATACGGTTGTGTGGATGAATATTATATGCCAATATGGATCGAGTTCAAAGGTTATCCTGGTTTGTTGTCTGAACACTTCACTCACGTTGTAGGGTTCCTTTTTCTTCAAGTCCACACCGCATCGAAGGCTATGCAATAGGTATCTTTTTGAGAGCATTCTACCGGCTAATAATACGTCTCCCAGCTACACTCTCAAGAGTCATCTGAACTCTTCAAACTGCCAATTGGCCTTCGCCTGCAGCCAACGCCGCATGCCCTTTGATCAGTCCAACGTCTCTGGCCTCAGCATCAACGGCCGAGGGCAAAACAGCAAGTAGGCTCTCCCGCTGTGGCGCCCAACCCAGCAACTTCCTCGCACGAATAGCCCTAGAGCGAGAGTTTGTGCCCCAGAGGTAGCTTCCAGCCGGCCGCAATTTGTTCGCTTCTTGTGCAGAAATAGTATCATACTCAGTAGAGTCGACGAGTTTCTTATCCGCAGCAATCTCCACAATCTTGCGGGCGATTTCTCCCCAGATAAACTCTCCACTCTCGGCAAAATAGTATCCTTCTCCGTTCCATGTAGCTTTTGCTTTGTCTCCTTCTAGAGCGGCAGTGACCAAAGCAAGGTAAATATCACTAAGGTCCTGGACATGAACCTCGTTCCAAAAGTTTAAGCCCTCGTTGACAACGAAGCCTTTGTGGCGGGTAAGCACTGCTCGGGCCATGTCTGGTACTTGTACGCTTCTTTTGTTTCCTGGTCCACGGCCCGGGCCATAGATACAAGGGGGGCAGACGATTGCAGTTTTTATCTTGTCAGACGAATCCTTGGCGGCTAGCACCACCTTGTCAACCAAGCGGTGAGTAGCTGTTTCTGGAATCGATGTGACCTTGCCGATACCTTCCCAGTCGTCGAAAATGCTGTCACGTGCGATGCCATATGTTTGCTGTTCAAAGTCCTCGTAGGCTAGTACACCAGTGCCAGAGGTGTGGATCAAGTAGCTCGGCTTCTGGCTTCTGGATAAGCCAGCTACCAAAGCGTCGGCTGCGGGCAAATGGTCACAATCGGCGCAGTTGAGGACAATATCTGCTTTGGAGGCCTCTTCAAGGAGAAGCTGGACACTATCAAGATCGCCGTATACGAGGCGAACTCTGGGGTACTGGGCTGCTACTAGTGCACCCTTGTCGCTATTGCGGACCAGTGCGGTGATTTCGAGATCAGGATGAGCTTTCTCCACGGCACAGAGAGCATCCCCACCGATGTAGCCTGTCGCACCCGTGCTATGACCAGGATTAGCGTAGAATGGCTTTCAGTTTGGTAGCACGTACATGAACAGTTTGGTCATGGTGTTTTGTGATCAAAGCCTGAGTGACGATTGCAGAATTGATGTACAGAATAATAGTACCTGGTACTTGAGGTACAAATATGTTTGCTGATAATGATATGCTCCGAGTGGAGGAGGGCTTACGTCACTCCACCAACTAATGAGGAGTGCTTACTAAAACCAGCCCAATACATACCTGCATGTAAAAAAGCAGAGGAGCAGGGAGCTCATTTGTGGAGTTAGTGTCGTGCAGCATAACGCCATTGATAGCTCACTTGCGAATTGCAGGAGACGAGCAGGATCCGCTTCCACAGAGACGCAGGTCGAGGGATCCTGATGGGCAGTTATATAGCTTAGGTGGTGGAGAACATGTGTAGTAGTGTTAGTCAGATTTGCAAAGGCGAGCTTGGTGATGATGGTTCGACTATGAGTTGTGGTTGTCGTCTGATTAAATGCTCCCTGTTCTGCTTGGCGCTTTCTACGCGCTAGTCATTGAAGCTCCGCGACGCGCCAGGATACATTGTGGCTCCATAGACGTCAACGTCAAAGGCGGCGACATGATATTGCCCAATAGCGCATAGCTGGACAAGCGGAACAGTTCTCTCGCCTGGATACGCCCTCTAGAACAACGGTGACCAGCCATGGATATTGTACAGGCCGTCTCTGGCTACATCACCAAGATGGTGTCAGCTGGAGACAGCGCAGCGACAGGCACCACTGCAGCCAAGATGAAGATACTCCTGCTCGACAATGAGACTGTGGGTTTGTCTCCTCTATCATACAGAGACTTGAAATCACTCTAACCTCGACTAGGTGTCTATAATGTCCATGGCCACGACACAGTCCGCCCTCCTCAGTCATGAGGTCTACCTCACCGAGTAAACGCCGCCCCTCCCCCCGATAACAACCCCGAGGAGATCTAACGACATGGCAGCCGATTAGACAATCCAAAACGAGAGAAGATGCGCCATCTTCGCTGTCTCTGTTTTGTGCGTCCATCACCCGAGTCAATACAGGGCTTGATCGAAGAGCTGCGAGAACCAAAGTACGGCGAATACCATATATGTGAGGGTTGACAATGACCAGGAGATGTTTGGCCAAAACTGACACATGTCAGACTTTAGCAATATTATCAAAAAGTCCTCACTCGAGCGATTAGCAGAGGCAGATGACCATGAGGTTGTGCGGGCAGTGCAGGAGTACTTTGCCGACTTCCTCATCATAAACCCTGACCTCATGTCTCTTAACCTTGGCTTTCCCGATCACAGGATATGGAGCACCAGCCCAGACTCATGGAACCAAGATGCGCTGCAACGATCTACCGAGGCGGTCATGGCGCTCCTCCTGTCACTCAAGAAGAGGCCATTGATACGCTATCAAAAGACTAGTCTGCTAGTGAAGAAGCTGGCGACAGAAGTACGATACCACATGACACAAGAGGATCAATTATTCGACTTTCGCAAAACCGACACCCCTCCTGTTCTTCTCATTGTAGATCGCAGAGACGACCCTGTCACACCTTTGCTAACACAGTGGACATACCAAGCAATGGTTCATGAGCTCCTGGGCATCAAAACTGGACGAGTCGATTTACGGCATGTACCCGAGATCCGGCCCGAACTCAAGGAAATTGTTTTGTCACAAGATCAGGATCCATTCTTCAAAAAGAACATGTACCTGAATTTTGGCGATTTGGGACAAAATGCAAAAGAGTATGTCGAGCAGTTCGCTTCAAAACAGCAGGGGTCACAGAAGCTCGATTCGATAGCAGACATGAAGCGCTTTATTGAAGACTTTCCCGAATTTCGAAAACTCTCAGGCAATGTCACAAAGCACGTCACGCTTGTCGGTGAACTAAGTCGAAGAGTGGGCGAAGAAAGCCTTCTCGACATCAGCGAGCTGGAACAGAGCCTTGCATGCACCGACAACCACTCCAACGACGTCAAGACATTACAAAAAATAATCCAGGATCCGAAAGTGCCCGCAAATAACAAACTACGTTTGGTTGCAATTTATGCATTACGCTACTCCAAGACATCGGCAAACTCGACGGCCATGCTGCTTGACCTGCTTAGCGTCGCGGGTGGCCTATCGCGACACCGCATTAATCTCATCACAAAGCTCCTGACCTATCACGACTCGTTGCAGGCCGTTACTACCGCGGGCGGGGTACCCGACTTGTTCCAACCAGGATCATTTTTTGGGGGCGCCAGAGATCGCCTGAAAGGACTGAAGGGCGTGGAGAATGTTTACACACAGCATTCGCCTCGACTCGAGGCCACGCTCCAGGACCTGATCAAAGGGCGGCTTAGCCAGCAAGTGTATCCGTTTGTCGAAGGCGGAGGATCAACAAAGGATAAGCCGCAAGACGTGATTGTATTCATGGTGGGGGGGACGACGTACGAAGAAGCGAAAATGGTTGCTCAAGTCAACGCGAGTTCACCTGGTGTGCGGGTCGTGTTGGGTGGGACGACGGTGCATAACAGCTCCACGTTCTTGGAAGAGGTGGAGGATGCAGTCGAGTCTTGGCCAGAGCCTCCGCCCACGTCAGCTGCAGCACGCTTGCGGAGAGAAGTGGGAAGGTGATGATGCACAGCAGCAACACGCGAGGGTAGACGAACTTCTGGAAACATGTTACATGACGGGGGTAATACGGTACCTAATAGGTACATAGTATGTATGTACCTGTGTAGGTAGAGGTAGCATGGGAATTCTTAGCCAAACAGCACCCACCATAGGACCGACTGTAACGTATGATAAATGCCTCAGCCGTGACTTGCTTTGCTTTGTATTCCGGTTCCCGAGCTCTCCTGACACTCCCGAGGTTTGGCTAAGGGAGTGTTGGGATGGATGAGGTTGATTAACACAGGCTTTTCCTGCAACACGAGTAGCTGAGGCTTGGCCTGACTAACTAGTTCAGAATCCCTGGCGGCGCTGAGGCTCGGGTCACGTGGCCAAGGTCTGCGGCTTAGGTAGTTACTGTCCGCCTAAACGACGTCAGCCACGACTTCAATCCTCAACAAATGGCACGAAAATGAACGGAGCAAGACATGCCAGAACCAGGACAACAGGTGCTGCAGTCTCGAGTCGTTCGAAGGCGTAACCCCCGGCCCATCAATTCATGCGTCGAGTGTCGCACGCGGAAGTCTCGATGCTCAAAGACGCATCCCTGCCAGAACTGCACCGCTTTCGGGCGTGAGTGTGTATTTATCACGGTGCCTGAGAGCGCTGCCCGCAAGAAAGAGAGGGAGCAACGAGAGCGCGCGGCAACCAAAACCGCTTCTGGAGTCACCGTGCCCGACTGGACCAAGAACCTCCCCGTGCGCACCCAAAGCAGTGCCGATCTGCCTGATAAATATGACAACTCCACCTCAATCGACACAACAACCCCAGGTACGCCGCCCAGGGACTACGAATGGGAGGCCTATCAGCAGGACGTTGAGGCCGACGGGGATGCCTGGGAGCAACTGCCTGCTGAGCCAGAAGTCACGCAAGATGATGTCTACGAGGACGAGAATGACGATGAAGACCAGATCGCAACAGATCTCACCATCCGAATCGGCCGCATGATCATTTGCGAAAATGTCACAGGTTTCTTCCGCCCTCAATATGCCGAAGAGGTATTTTCTGCCCTCTTCGTTTTTTTTTTTTTTGCCCTTCTCTAGCTGCCCTTGCGCCATGATGCAGAAGCTGAAATTGCCCTTGTAGCTTGGAAAGCTCTTGTCTGAGCGCCCTCCATCTTCTTCATCGATGACGGGGCCTCGTGCACCGCAGCCATCTCAACTGTTGGCAGCAGAGCAGATGCCTTCTCTGGCACCCTCGCTGAATCTTTTGCTGGGTGGTTCCATCCCCGTACATCAGAATGGCGATGTTGAACCCCCTCAGTTGCCAACCAAAATGGAGGCGGAGGCGCTTTTCATCCGGTATGCAGAGGCTGTTAGCCCACTGGCGCACGTGCTGCACATTCCATCCTTCAAGCGGCTGTTTGATCGATTTTGGCTCAACATCGAAATCGGTAATCCAAATCAGAACTCATGCACTGCTCTTATCCTAGCCGTTTGCATGGCGGCCGCTGCATCAGTCTCGCCTCTGCAAGCAAAGTCTCAATTTGGCATCACAAAAGAAGATTTATTCTTGAGACTTCAAAAAGCTACTGAACGAGCATTGCTCCGTGCACATTGGGCAAAGACATCAAACATTCGAACGCTGCAGGCATTGACGATATACTTGGTAAGACGATTGTTCTGTCGTTAACTTGAGTGTACTGACCGTCACAGATACCCCTCTGTAGAGCGCAAATTTCACGAGCAACGTCAGTTGTTGTGGGGGCTCTCGTCCGATTGGCACAATGTATTGGCATACATCGTCTCAGTTGCAGCTCAGCAAACAGCCTAACCCCGCTGCAACGACATGTCCGATCTCTACTTTGGTACCAGATATGTTTCTTGGACTTTAAGACGGCCGAGGCACAGGGACCCCACCCTTCGATACGCTCAGACGATTTTGATATTGCCCTTCCACTAAACGTAGACGACGATGTCTTCGAATTTGGCAACCCAAAATGGCAGCAAAACCCAACTGCTACTGAGGGATGGTCAGATGTCACGCTATCATTAATACGCTACGAGTGCAACGAGATTCATCGTCTGATATTCCGTGGGAGAATTGAGATGGACCGCAAACACATTACACTGCACGACTTGCGAGCGCGAGTTGAAGCACGAAAGCGCCAAATCCATTTGAAATACATACACTATTTGGATGCTACAGTGCCGATTCAGCGATATGCAGGACTTGTAGCCACACTACTCATGTCTCGTTGCGACTCGATGTTGCTCTACCGTCATCTCCCCCAGACAAGTTTGCAACAACGCTCAGAGTCCGAGAATCGCCTGCGTGACGTTCTCCTCAGCGCAGCCCTTACTACTCTAGAAATCGGAGCCACGCTCGATACACTCCCTTCTCTAAGCGCTTGGGCATGGTACTCTACGACCTACCAGCAATACCACGCCGTCCTCCTTCTCCTCACCGAACTCTACCGCACGCCCGACCTTCCCCGCAAGGAACGCATGTCCACTTTGATCGACCACATCTTCGGCCACTGCTACGGCGTCGGCGTCCGCGAACGCTGTTCTGACCTCCTCTGGACCGTCAAAGAAAACCTCGAAGCCTTTTACGTAATGAAGGGCTTCAACAAAAAACGCATCCAAATGGCTCCGCAACAACATCCCACCTTACAACCCTTGGCATCCTTTTCCACCGTGAACAGCGGCATGACAAGCCCTCAACCATTCGGCCAGCACCAGCAACAACACACGCCCACCTCTATGGGTGCCCAGACTCAGCAAGGCCACTTACAAAGACCCTCGACATCAACACTAGACACCTTGAACATCGACTTTGACGCCTTACTAGGAAGCCTCAACGGAGGCACATCAACCTCTACACCATCATCCAACCCAAACAACACCAGGCCACACGCCGTCGACGACTTTGACATTTTCAGCGCAATGGGCGGTCAACACGACCCAAGCGCTATCTTCGTCCCCGTCGAAAACCCAGGCGACGCATTTGGTCCCTCGTCTTCATCTGGCGCCAGTGTTGCGGGCGGCATCAAGGGTCCTGGTGGTAGTGGGTTGGCTCAATGGGTATGTTTATAGCTTTTTTTTTCATGTTTTTCCGTCCCCCATTTTTCTTAACGCAAAAATGTCCCTCTCCATTACTTATTTTTTTTCCCCCCATGCCTTATATCACAGCAAAAGAAAAAGAATCTTTCCCTCCAACCACAACCACTAACACATGACAGGAATCATGGAACTTTTCCGCTCCCCCCCCTCCTCATCAAAGAGAATACGACCATTCTTGAGTACATTTGCATAATTCCCTTTTCTTTCCCCTTCTCCTTCTCCCATCTCCTTTTTCTCTACTCTACTCCACTCTGCTCAAAAGAGCCATCTAATTAATACTCGCTCATATACACGTGTTTCTTCTTTTTTTTGTACATAAACACTATACATATTGTATACTATATATACACAGTTTGTACAGAAAGGCAGAGAAGGAGGAGGAGGAGGGGGAGGAGACGAGGGAAGTAGGTAGGTAAGTAAGCAAGAAAGTAGTAGGGGGTGGGGTTAATAATGGAGATGGGATTATTGTCGTATAGAAAGGAGAGGAGACGAGAGGAAAGGAAAACGAGATTATGCGCGGTTGGGGATAATGTTGGTTTTAGGTATAGTTAGTTATAGGTATAGGTTATGTACATGTGTACCTAGCTAGGTAAGTAAGGAGTGAACAGATATTGAGTAGTTATATAGTTATATAGTTAATATATATATATATAACTATGGGTAGGTAGTAGACTTAATAGATGCATTCTTTCAAGGTTGAAAAACGTCTGGTATTATTAGGCGTGTCGACAAGTATGTCACATGTTCAAAAAGTGATTTTCAAAAGCTCTGCTAGTTATTCCTGTATATAGTTTTAAACTAGCGGTTTCTTCCTTATCAAAACATCAGGCCAAGCAAAGTATAAATCCACATTCTCGGATACGCCAGACTTGATTGACTGGTCTTTGCCGTCGCTTCAAACGCCAAGTAGCCTAACAGAAGAAGCTCCGTGGCCAAAATGCCCAATTGTCTGGTACCGTTGGAAAAGGACCGAGACTGGTATCGCGCTTAGACTGCACTGCAGTTGTTCAAGCACAATTCTCCTTCATTTCTTTCACAAGCAAGTTCACAATTCGTTGCGTAGCGCCAGAGGGTCACCTTTTTACAGAGTTGCCACTCGAATCGATACAGACTTGTGTCCTGCAATCACACGGCGTTAGCCCGCGAAGATAGCAGATAAGAATATCATCAGTATCGTGCTAGTTCAGAGGCACTCAACGCACTTCGCTTCATTGGTGGCGGAGGTGGCGGAGGCTTCTTCGTCCTCGACGGTGGTGGAGGTGGCGGTGCTTTCTTTCCGGTAGAGCCGAGATCCGTGGTGCTCCAGCTCGCTGCTCGAGACATGACGCTGCCACTGCCCTGCGAGGAGCGATCAGGACTAGGAGGCGATCGTTCGCGTCTGTGCCCGTTGGACGAGGCATAGTCATCTTCGTATTCGTCGGCGGTGTTGGTAGTGCGGACGGAGCGGAGGTTGTTCCTGCTTGCGGATGGATCGGTAGGTACGCGTGCGAGTCTTCGCGCAGGGGAGTCATCGCGATTGCCATTGCTCTCGTGTGTCGAAGTGCGACTGGGAGATGGGCGCAGGGCGTAGGATCGTGTCGGAGAACTGTCTGCAGCAGGGCCAGGAGAGCGATTACGAGATGATAGCTTCGGGATGGTGATGCGCGGTACTTCCGGCTCAGGCTCCTCTTCGACTGGGTTGAATCGATCAGCATAACCATGGGCAGTGTTTGCACGCGAGCGGGCAGGGCGGGGCGGCGGAGCGTCTCTGTGCCGTCAGTCAGCAAACAATCGTGTTTCGGATGATCACAAATGTGCGCACCTAACCGGCCACTCCCGCTTGACATTGAGCAGAATCTCACGGCAGCGGTCGTAATAGCTCAGCTCGGCTTCGAGGAAAGCGGTGAGGTCTTGGACCAGGTCGACCTCTCCTTCCTTGATGTCTTGCATTCTGCGGTAGACTTCGTCGCTGGTCTCCTCATACTTTGCCTTTTGCGCACGCAATTCTTCTTCCATGCGGAAGTCTTCCTTCTTCGACTTTTGCATCTTGGCGAGGGAGGTGTCGTAGGCAAGGCGGCGGGTTTCGAGCTTCTTTCGCGCGGCCTAGATAGAGGGTTACAAAACATGAAGTGCTGGTGAATTGCACAGCAACCAAAGTGGCCTGGTCGTACCTGGTACTCCTTCATCTGCACAAGGGAGCGTTCAATGCCTTCGAGCCATGACGTAGTTGCTGATGCAACGTATGTTTCTTGCACGCGAGCAAGTCGTTCGTTTGCTCGACCCAGGGCTGCAAGAGTGGTTAGAACGAGCACCACGGCGGAATAGGGGCACAACCGTACAGGATAGGCAATTGCCAAATTCCGAGTCTGGCTCAAAGTCCTCGCCGTGCGTAACCATGGAAGAGCCCAGGTGGCCTCCAGGGAGCTGCTTCTCGCGGTTGTCGCCCTCTGCGCGCTTGGATAGCGACTTGACGTACATTGCCATGGATCGCTGCATTTTGTCCATGCCTGGGGTTTGGCTGGTCAGCACGTGCAATCCACATTCACGGCGCCATGGGGAGGGGGGGGGGGGATCAGGCCATACCTTCATGGCGCAGGTTCATCTCCAGCTCGAGGGCCTTGAACTCGTCTGAGAGGCCGGTGCGGGCCTCTTGGCCCATTTTCTCGTTGGTCCATTGCTTCAAGCGGTCGAATTTCTTGTTCATGTTTG
>SSBG01000054.1:163891-183147 GCA_028220655.1 Shiraia bambusicola | reverse complement strand
GGATATCCCACAGAGCTTGATGGGGTATAAGCAGGGTATCCAACGGAGCTCGATGGACTGTGAGCAGGATAGCCTACAGAGCTTGATGGGCTAGATGCTGGGTATACAGGAGAGCTTGCGGGGCTAGAGGCGGGATATCCAGGGGCGCTCGATGGGCTGGATACCGGGTATCCAGGAGAGCTGGAAGGAGTATGGGCGGGATAGCCAGCAGGGCTTGAAGGCGTGTTCACAGGATACGCCGGCTGGGAGGTCGGGTTGTTGACTGGGTAGCCACCAACAGGATATGTGTTGTAGTTGTCCTTGCCATAGCCGTAGTTGGTAACGGGGTTGGAAACTACAGCGCCTACCAAGGCAGCGGCAGCAAAGGTGTATCGCATCTCGACGAGACTAATGAATTGATAGCTCAGAAGTGATGGAAATTCCCCTTGGGTTGATTAGATATTAGGTTTTCTGGAGATGGCACTCAAAGCGAATGTCGGTCTGGAGAAAGAGTAAAAAGCGAAGGTGGTAAGGAAATAGGAGTTGATTTGTTGTTGATGATAAAAGTAGTAGGGGACAATGTCCAAATGTTATATACTCGATGCCTGCTCAGTTATCCCCCCCCCCAGCCTTCGATAAATGCTGACGTCGATTCCATAACTACCCAAAGCTTGACTAGATTCGAAATGTGACATGTCGCCATATTCACGGTAGCTACGGATTAAGGAAAATTCTCATACGAGATCCGGATTGGGCAAAGTCGGCACCGAGGTCCATTATGGGATACGGTAACGGGCACTGATGGCGTGGTGGGTGTGCACTCAGCACTGTAAGCACTGGCACAGCCCTACCATTTTTAGCTTCTAAATTTGGCTCCACTTGGCCTTTTTGGGACTAGTTGATTGGCCGATGACACCTCCCGCTCCGCTAGCCATCGGTCACCTCGGAGACACACTTCTCCTGCGACCTTACAGTCCCATCCAACCACTCCACTATTATTGATATTCTAATCTCAACATTGATGATTGCAACCGCTCCTCACGTTCCTGGATAGGTATGCTTGCGCTCAGGACAGTTCCCATCATACCCATCATAAAATGACCATGATATATATCCTAGCTCCCCAACCGCCGTCTTTTAACTGCCTAGGTGGCTCCGACCGTATGACTCGCTCTCTGTTTTCAACCTCCTGTTTCTCCTTTTAGGAGCTCTTGTGCGCACTCACCGCCATACTCCAAGTGGTTGATGATGCGGAGTAATTCATCCACTCTCTTTCTCTGGCATTATTGCCTTCTCATGCTCAGCGCCACCTACCTAAGTTACCTCTGCTGACCCGCAGTTCACCAATTCTTGTTTAGACTTGATTGGGAAGTATACGCAGGAAAATAATTACCTAATCAACGCGCCATATCGGCGGGGTCTCCAAAATTTAGGTTGACATGAACGTTACACTTGCTAATCTCGTATTATCCATTATTACGGAGTAATAGGTACGGAGTATTCATCCATAACTCACCGTTGATTATCGCGCCTTGCCAGCCGATCGTGCGAACTGCTATACCAAAGAGGGCGAAGCTTGATCGTATACCTACACTGATTGGCCCCTGACGTTTTCTCGATCTTGTGCCGCATTAATTCCTCCGTCTACTCGGGTTAACGCTTCCACATCTTGGTAAGACATTTCACGCTTACTCGGTGCAAAATCGTGAATTCTTAAAGCAAAGTATTATTGCTAGCTACGTCACAAGGCCCATGATTCCCTCGTGTTGCATGTCGACTACAGTTCTCATCTTCGAAAGCTCAAAGCAGCTTCGTATCTTCAATCCTACAAGGTGTAAGCGCAAACTCGGCAGACCGAGACACCCGAACGCCGAACGCTTGGCTGGGCGATGGTACATACACTTAGGTCCTAGGTACGGAATATGTAAAATTGTAAATTCAACAGCAATTCCATAACCTAGTGTCTGGCCAACAACTTATGGATAAAGCCAAAGGATAGCACAGTGCACACACATTAGTGTCGAAGGCTCTTGTACTACGGAGTAGAGCGGTATGTAGCTTTCTAACGCTAAGCCATTACTGGAATAATCAATTACGGAGTAGCATTTGCAAGATTTACTTTTCCAAAAAGCGCTCAAGGTGTAGGTACGATTTTTGCCACTCTAATATTTTAATAATAGCTCTTTCTTAGGATGACATCTCAAACTTAGGAATAGCTGATCCGAACACTATAAAATTAGAATTGTTTCATTCTAATCTTCTCCCGACGTTCTTGGTATTTGCGAGATGAATAGCTAGGATAAAAAAACATTTGAAAAACATACATAGTAGGACCATCCCTCGTAACTCTCTTAGGCCTAGGTACCTGACTCAACACTCGGAAAAATGCATGCATACTATCCACGTAATTGCCCACTCAAACGTCATTAAAAACCCTACAAGTAGGTAATTCATAAGTACCGAGCCCGGATGCCTCGGAGCAATATTGAAACGAATCATGAACCGGATGGTTTGCAAATCATGTGGACCCTACGTGACTTGATCATCTTCGAGCACGTTCTGTGCCTCTCGACATGCTAATTGATAATTGAGGCTGAAAAACAATGAGGTTACATATCCTACTGTTCAGTGATTTCCATCTCAGACTGACACCAACCCTAGCAGCTGCCAAACCTATTCTTCAAACCCACAAGTCGCCCCCCAATAAACCATGAATTTATCCAACCCAACCACTCCCCTCCAGCCCAATATTTTGCTCCGCTTAACGCTAGCCTGCCATATGCATGTAACAATATCGCCAAATACCTAGTGCAAGCGGTGTACTCGGCAAACTATGGTAACCATGCCAGATCTCACAGGCTCACAGCCGAAGATCTGACCCCCGTATTCTCAACAAACGCCAAAATATTGTTCCTATCCAAGCTAGCTTAAAGAAGGAGCCTGCTATTACAGGACAAAATAACCAGTGTGGCACTGCACACTCTCATCATCATCATCATCTGACAGCTCACTAACTAGTCCAGGAAAAACGCTCGACGCACTGGAACAGCCTGCACAACACCCCGCAATCCAGCAAAGTCGCCCGACGAGTCTGATTCTGAAGAAGGCGAAGACGGCAAAGAATGATTCTCGTATTCAGAAACCTCTTCAATATCATCAAGCTGCGTCAAACAAATCATTTCAGCCCGCCGGCGCGCCTTGCAAGCACGATACGACGTGGACGACTTCAACAAGCCTATTGACCGTGGCGCACGACGCACAGCAGCATACGGGGCAGGAACATCTGATAAACTTTGTATTTGATTCTGCTCGTATACAATGTCGTCGCAGGTTCCAGCGCGCTCGACCGTGTTTCCATACTCCTGAGTATTGGCACCCGTATTGTCGTGGGCACCAAGGGGCGCACTGTCCTCTGCGTACTGGTGGCCGCCGAAATTGTAATACGATATCTCAGGGGGTGGTTCAGATGCGGACTCGTCTTCATGACCATTGAGCTCGACGCTTGCGTCGGAGATGTTGATGTAGTTGGTGTACGACATGTCATCTGGCGTGTCTAGCAAGTGGCTTAAGGCAGTGTAGTTGCTGAATTGCTGCTCGGTGGTATTGTAGAAAGTGCCGGGTCTATGTTTGGTTTGTATTGTTCCTTGTTCGTCGTTGTGTGCTAAGCCCATTTGCACAATTTCAGATGCATTATTGTTGTCATCCAGGGGCTGTTTTTCGTTGCAAGATTCATTAAAAATGTTATCGATGGCGGATAGTGTATCTTGAGTGGTGTTTTGCTGTTCTGGGATTTCTTCATTGGTTGCGTTCTCGTTGACTGTGATATCTTCACCTGGAAGAATGGTAGGGTTGATCTTGGTAGGACATTCAGGCGAGAAAGTTTGGTGCGAAACCATGGCAGAAGTTGATTTCCTTGCGCGCTTTCAATCTTCGGTGTCGCTTCCTTCCTGGCCTTGTACAGATCGCCAGGATCTGTACGGGCAGGCGAGTTGAGAGCGCCTGGGAGCTGTTGGCTGTAACAATAATTCTAGAGACTCTCAGAGTTAGTATATGAATGATTGGATGCAGTTTGCAGCCTTGTAGAGATTCAACATTGCGCTACTCAGTCAAGGTGATAGCACGATGCCGTTGCTCCCAGATCAAACTTTCACTGAAATGAACATTGTGCGTTTTTGTACTTTAACGATGTTTGCTGTATGGATAAACTGGACAGATATTAAGTAGCTCAGAATAGAAGCATCGATTGCAAAAGCCAGTATTTATCTCAAAATGCCAGCTTAGGGGCATCGCTATTGATTGTAAACTACACACTGTTCGCACCTTCCATATCTAGATATACTAGTTGCGAAATGTTTCTCAAGTGATCGTTTATTTCCATCAAAGTTTACAACGTCATTCTCATTGCTTGCTGAACATGTCCCACCAATATTCCGTCTTCCCTCCCTATATTTCATCAATTTCAGCATCCCAGCCTGGGTCTACATTGTGCCAGAACATGTTTGTAGATACTGCTCTTCATCCATCCATGTCCATCCCCCGTCCTTATACTATGAAAATTCCGACGAATCTCGCACGACTGAAGGATGCTGATCGTACACCCATGGCATGAAGTCTAAGGTATCGTACGAATCTTGCGACCGCGATTGATATCAGCCCCTACATGCTTGACGCAGCGCGAACTCGAATTTACTGATGTATTCTCGCCCAACCTCGATCTGATATGGGGCTCTAGACGACCAAGCTTTCCAAATCATATTACGCAAAAGATTCGGCGGCGATGGCGTGCGATATGCAAAGTCGACAGACAATTGCTGGATAAATGGTGATCCCAATGTGAAGCGCGTACCAGATAAGCCATGAGCACCCCAATGCAATGTAATTCATCATACAAGTCCAAGAAGGACGAGGTATCCCTGACATATAATTCCACCACTGGACGGCACTCCAGCCTTTTTCTTCGGGACATCGATGGGTAGGGGCAAAGACCCGCTCGAGCAGCCGCCAGAGGTAAGTATAATTGAGAAGTTCTTCGACAGACAAGCGTTCAATGAACACAAGCCGCTTTAATGACTCTCTTTGTCTAGTAATGTCAATAATATCATCTTCCATATTTTCGTAAGTACCAGATCCAGAATCCCTACAATCTTTAGGTCCAAAGATGTGCTTTACACCATATTCCGTACACCCTGCATTGATTGGGCTTCTTGACTTCTTCGCCCGACCTTGTATAAAGCTTTTTCGATACGAGGCATAACGACCTTACAATTCGCCGTCCCTAAGCAGCATTCTTGCGATAACATTTCGCTCGATGGCAGTCGCTTTCGCCGGGTATACCACAAGGAAAGTTTACATCGCGGAGAAGTTTAGAACGGTTGTGCTGGAATGCGAGTACGAAGCCACTGTAAAGAATGCAGGTGGCTGCAATCGGGATGAGTGATGCAAGGAGCCGACTTTGGTGGTATGGTCTTGACATATTATCCGTATGATGGTGTTGGAAGATCGAGAAAGAGCATAAATGTGACGTGAGGAGGAAATCAAGATCAGTACCTATATCGTCGGGAAGCTCCTTCACTTGGCCCGTTGCGGAAGTTGTTATGAATCGCAGTGTTACCTTCTCATTATAGACTTTTAGTGAGGTTGGAAGCAATATTTGGAGAGGCCCTGAGAAGTTCCAACATGAATTATGGTTCATCGACGTGACGAATGCGCGAGTTAATGGATCTATAGGTCGGGGTTTATGATTATCACGTGGGCATTCCGTGTGGAACCCTTGGCCTTTTCTAGGCGTCTTGGGGATCATTGCCTAGACGAAGCGCCAGTCTTGGGGCAACTTATGCATTTTCTTTTCTTCGAACAGGATGGTAAGTTGCAACTAAAGATTCTGAGAAACTTATGATGGGAGGTTCTGAAACAGTCACGTGTGGTCACGTGTAGCCCACCCGAAAGAGGGCAGGAACAGCTTCTCCTTATTACAGTCAACTATTGCCTGGCTCAGTCCAACAGCGCGTAGGAGAGCAAAGTCTGATTTTTTTACTTATTTCTCAGTGCATTCACCGAACTCCAAACCACAAGGTATCACGAATCATCATGTGAGATAATGCTTTGTACTGATATATTCCAGTCACTTAAACTTATATGACGCCAAAATATTATATATTCACCAAGGGTATGTTGCAATACAAAAAAATCTTCAAAACTATTCATGCTTCATCTCAACCTCGGTGGAGCCAATAATTTCTTCCGAGCCTCCAGTGCTTACATGCGCAAGTCTGGAGTCGACGCCGGCAATGGCTGCCTCAACAGCCGCCAGCACATCAATGTGGAAGAATGGGCGGTTTTGGCCGTGCACCATGGTGACTTTGCCCACTGGCAAACTTTTCTGTGCAGAGTGAATCTCATCTTGAGCCTCTGCGTCGCCTAATTTGGGAGCTGGGGTATCCAGTGGCGCATAGCTGTATACTGGGTTCCAGTGTGCGCGGGATGCAAAGCGCTCACGATCGATGTAGCCGAAACCAGCAGCAGTCAATGCACGCTTAGTCCAGCGGCTGTTGATGGAAGCAAAATGCCATTCGACACTCTCAGGGGCAGCATAGCGATCTAGCTGGGCGCGGACATCAATGAGACCCTGAATAGAGGTTATGTCGACATTGTTGACAGCACTGAAGTCCAAAATGATGGCGCGAAGGATAGGGCGGTTGTCATCCACATTAATCTGCGTACCACGGGGTGGGCCAGGATCATTCCATGGTCGGTCGCCGAGCCTAGCGTATCGATCGAGTGTAGTGGGACGAGCAATAGTCTGTGCATAGTAGACAAGCTCGTCCATGTAACCTTGTTGATTAAGGTAGGTGAAACCCTCGGTGAAGCGGAAGATCAACATGCCAGGATATGGTGATTCGATATCAACATTTGGGTTCGAGCCATCCTTTCTGCTTAGAGGGATGAACGCCTCACGAGCGTTATATTCAACGAGAGAAGCGCTGGCACCGTTGGTCTTCTGCGCAATGGAATCTGGAGTAGCCCGGTAGATCCTGACTTTTCCAAGCAAGGCACCATGTGTGAAGAGCTGCCGCCAAAGGAGTAGGGCGAACGAGGTGGCAATGGTAACGTAAATACCATTCTCAATGCTGGTAAATACCGTTACCAAGACTCCAGCGAAGAAGATGACAACTTCCAAGGGACTAGTTTCCCAAAACTGGAACACGACGTTGGGGGGAGTGATGAGATCTCCAACAGCATGAATAATGATGGCTGCGAGAGTGGCCATGGGAATGTAGAAGAAAACGGCAGTTAATGCGTACAGGGCCAAAAGGACGATCACGGCAGTGAAGATACCAGCGAGGGGTGTCCTCACACCGGCCTTGGACTTGATAGCAGTGCGCGAGAATGAGCCTGTAGCAGGATATGCACCAAGGAATGGTCCGATCAGATTGGTAAATCCGACTGCGACTAATTCTTGTGAAGGATTGATGACATAGTTGTTGATGCGACCGAAAGACTTGGAGATGGCAATGTGTTCCAAGATCAACACAATGATGGTGACGGGAATATCGGGCGCAATAGCAGACAGTATTTCGTTGTCCATTTTAGGAGCACCGGCATGTTGGAAACCACGTGGAACTTTACCAAGGATTTTGAACTTCGCTTTGGTCATATTGGGCTTTGCTGCATGGAGGGCTGCGATTTTTCGATTGACGAGCCAGCTGATCAGGATGTAGAGCAAGATGACAAATGCCATCCGTAAAGTGCTGACCTAGGGCAAGTTAATAATTACTAGTTGTATTATGTTAGCCAAGAAGACTTACAAAGAACCAGAACTTCTTCTTGGATGGCTGCTTCTTGGTCATCCAGGAGCAGAACATTCGAATAGCGTATAGTAGGGACAGGGCTGATAGTCCCATAGCAGCATCGAGCTTAGTTCGATGAAGTGCTTTCAGAGTATCGATAATGACGTGGTAGGTAGGGCCACGGCTGTTGATACCAGAAATGCCCATAAGAGAAGGTACCTGGCCAACTCCAATGCTGAGCGCTGCACCAGTCATGAAAGAAGTGATGGCAACCAAGGGGATGAGCTCGACAATACGACCTAGGCGGGTAAGACCAATAAATAGCAAGACTGCTCCAGCGATAACACTAAGAGCGCGCGCAATGTCTGGGGCCTGGAGATGTTTATGCTTGGGGTTGGCCTTGATTTTGATGACAATGTTACCGACGATCGTGCTCATTACTGCGACGGTGCCGATGGTGATGTCCTTTGAAGTAGCAAAAGCCCAATACAGGATGAAACCAACGAAACTAGTGTAAAGGCCATATTCGGCGGGCAGCTGTGCAAGAAGTGCATATGCCATACCCTGTGGAATGACCACGAAGCCAACAGTGACACCAGCAATAACATCGCCAAACAGCCATGTTAGGTTGTAATGGAATATCCAGTTCCAGAAGGGAAAAAGACTAATCAAATAGCGCTTGATGGCACTTGCTGACGGTTTGAACTTGGAAAGGTATTCTGCTGCAGTGGGTTCATGTTCGACATCTAGTTTGGAGTCAATTTTGGGATTGTGAGGTAGTGCAGTGGTACGTACAAGCCTCTACCGAAGAGATGGATGTCGCACCAGAGACAGGCTCTTCTTTGCGGTAATCAAGATTGATACCCAGCACCTTTGCTGCGGTGCGCCCAGCAGCTGCCATGACGGTAAAGTCCAGTTATGAGAAGATATTGGCGTAGGTTTATAGAAGAACAATAAAATGAAAGCGAAGCCTTGGATACTGATCCAAGGCCTTGTTTTAAGGGAGAACCGGCACGCTCTTATATGAGGCGATGAGCCAAATGGGAGGTGTGGGAGAAAGGATTCAAAGGCTAACCATTGTACAATCATAGGAATGTCATTGGAGTAGAGATGGTAACAATGGGCCCTGCCATGACGTGCGGGCTGAACAAAACCGGTGGGCGACGGCCCGAACGACAAGGCTTGTGGCAGTCTGGGCTGAGAGTGTAGTGGTGCGAATCACCGTGCGATGCCCACCGCGTGCAATCATGCAATGGTAGTTAGACGAGTAAAAATTGTATGTTCTTCGCTGAAGTTCATGTAGGTAATTCATTTTTCCTGAGATTCAAGCAAGCGTCTTTGCAATTCTTCTTCTCCTACCCGATGACCTGGCGGAGAGCAGTACCTATTGCGAAGTACCCATGGTGAGGGCAAAACGCAATTGTGCCATGCAATTGCGACATCAAGCATGTTCGGTTAGGCTTTTGTTAGTGTCGTGGGTAGGCTAGAGACTAACTAGAAATAGTTAGATAGCTAGGCTAGTCAATTAAGCTTAGCCAGCTTAGCCTCTCGAGTTCTCAGCACATGGGCAGACCGAGCATCAAGATTCAACACTGAACATACACTAAACTAGGCTTCCCATAACCCGGGTGACCTCTTTCCCCAGAATCAGGACCATCAGCTCTCAACCAAACTCGCGGGAGCTTTGCTCGATCGAAGCTCTTTATGTGAACTCGCATGTCACCTGGGCAGCATACAATACCTAGATGTAGTTACTTGGGATTTGGACTGGCAGTCTAACAAGTATCAGCCTCATGTTTACTACAACCGTGCCTGTTTTTGCGTAGGGGACGAGCCCAATGTGTCCCGAGACCCTTTCGTATTTCATCAATCTAACGTATGTAGCAAGGCCCCAAGGCCCGGCCCTCACGAGACAAGCCGGGCGCCGCTACGCCATTTCAATAATATCTAATGGGCGGCGCCTTCACTGGCATCTCGTAGACTCCGTGCCACCAGGATTGCTTCTGAAGCAGGTACGGTAGGTAGGTAGGTATCTCATCTAATTCGAGAAACTACTCCTCATACGTCGAATCATCTTCTAGTCCGCTTAACACGTCCGCATGCATGACAGTTTTGGAGATACCGAAAGGCAATTTCGATAGCCCATGCATGCAAAACCGCCGCTGATCTCCTAACATCCAGGCTCACCGAACAATATGGCATAGGGCTGAAGTCAAGGTCTTACAAGGGAAGACAAGTTTCGGTAGATACCGCAGCATCTAGATCGACACTACTACAAGTGACAGAGCAAGCACACAAATGTTCAGTTGCCACTATCCAGTCAGCCCAACCACGACCTTTGAGACTGACCAATCAGGTAAAAGGGCCAAACTACGAAGCAAAACTAGTATTGGCATTTGTGCACATGGTGATATTCCCTGAAACTCGCCTACTGTGCTGCAATACCAAGTCAGACGACAATGCCGCTCTGTTGGGGCCTTGATAAGTGTAGTAGACATTATGAACTTGGCTTCTTTGGACAAAATCTGAATTACGAGTCCTATCAACCTTGTTTCTGCTTAGCTCGTATTACATTCCTCGCTTCATGGACCGAGCTATTACGCCCTCCAATTTCCAACAGTATACCATGATCGCATCTACTTGAGTCTTCGAAGCGGAAAAGTCCATCCAAATCGATTATGCAAACATTACCTATGTTTAGCTCACTGATCTCGAACTAGAAAGGCACAATCACGCATTTGGGATCATTGTTTGCGACATAAAGACGCACGCCTGGACCGCGACCTCTTTTCGCCATCGCGCCACTGCTTCTTCCTCCGCAACCCAGATGCAAGTTTGTCCACGTAGCGCTTATCTCTAACTAGCCTCGATGCTTCTATAATTTTACTGGAAGCTATTCAAAAGTCAAAGTATAGGATATTATATTTCGTAGCTGATATGATCTGCAGGTTAGTAGTTTCCCCGATCGTAAGAAACGTTCTAGCACTTTACCGTCAACAATTCTATCGTCTGGCCGAGCCCAAGGTGCCCGAAACAAGCAATGAACGACTGGGTGATCTCCAAGATCGAGTGCACATTTTTGCAAAACCAAGAGGCCATCACAGGTTCCGAGCTTCTCGTTGAAGACGCCAATAATCCCTTGAATCTTAATGTTTTCGGGACTAACATGACTAACACTAAGAACAAGGCACGCCCGCACACCTCCAACGGCGTTTTATGGGCCTTGGAAAACCCTTATACTGTACGCTCTCCATATCCAAACAGCGTTCTCTCTGCTCTCATATCAACTGTGATCATCTCACTTCAAATGAAGACCATACACTCAGGTAGTAAACTCCATTTCAGCAACGGCTTTCAGCTCAGCCTCTGGTTCAGCCCTTCAGATCACGCTTCTCCGTATTGCACCTCGCAATGATACGCATCCCTTGGATAAGGGTTGCCCCTATTGAATCCTTCGCTGATGACTGAGTGTGGTGACCCTATTGGTCCGTAAGAGAATTTGAGTTTGTGTACTGCTAGCTTAATCATGTCGGAACCTTGGAAGCGAAGCTTGGATTATAAATTTCCAAGGTTCGCGTAACTTATTCAACGAACATCACATAGTTAACCTTTAAAAAGATTGACAATAACAGATTTTGCGCGTATCACAATCATGAGCAATCGCTCACTTTTTAATAACAAAGTTTTTAGGACAGCTCAAAATATGATCCAAAAGTATCTAAGCATACATGTGTATATTGCTTACTCAGTGTTGCAACCACAACCTTGGAACCCTTTTCGTCACCCTCCAAGACCTGGCAAAGCTCATCAAAGGCTGCAGCCAGTTCTGGACTCTTCGTAGGAGTAAAGCCCTCAACAGAGACTCTCCTATTACTAAACTACTATTCCATGACCAAATAAACGACTTGTATAATGTGGCATCGATCCGCTATTGATACACGACCACGTGCTAGTGAAGCAAACGACTTCAATATTGCCAAGACTCCACACAATAGGCAGCTACAGATAAAAAATAAAGCGCACTTATCAGTTCCAATCTATACACTATCCTATCATTACCATCCGCGTTCCACCCAATCCTCTTGTTATCCTCAGCCGACCACCAACAACCATCACAAACCACCTATACCAACAACTTCAAAATGTCACAACCTCAAGCCGCAGCTGAAACCCAACCCAAATCATGCGCCCACAGATCGCTAGACTCCTACGAAACCAGGCTGCGTCTTTGTCCTATATGCACAATCCGCCAACGTATCCAACGCATCCGACAAGTCCAGCAAAGTCTCGAGAACCGCGGCGGCGTGTTTGCATCCCGGGAAGCAGAAAAAGGCCACCGGGCGGTCAAAAAGAAGTGGGGAAAGGTCAAGCTAGCCTTGATGAAGACAGTCGCGCAGTACGAAAGAAGTCTCGAGGATAGCACACTGCCCAGAGAAGACATTGCCCAGCTCCAAGAGGCATTAAGGATGTGGGAAACAAGGAAAATCGCACTGGCAAAAATGCCAGGGACAAACTACGTCGCTGGCGCGGAAGAAACAAAGCCCAGCGAAGACGACCTGGGAGCAGCAAACCTACTCATACAACTCCTCCGAATGGCCGTGGAAAAAGAAATGACTGCAGATGATAAATTCGCCCTCTCAAGTCAGCAATGCGAACTAGCTTTGCAAGGCCACAATCCCATTGAACAAGACCTTCCGCATCCTCGTGCTCCATGTCCAAATCTCATCAATCCCTCCCTAAACGCCACTACTACTACCGCACCCACACCCACACCCCCAAAACGCAAACGCAAACGCGAATCCGACACCCCTTTGCCACCAAAAAAACGCCTCCACTTCTCGGAAATGGTCCAAATCTCTCCAGATACTCTCAACACTACTAATCCTTCTCCCTTCTCCCTTCTCTCCAATACTCCAATACTCCGCCCCCACTCTACACACTCTCACTCCCTTTACCGCCGCCCACGACACGCCTTCTTGCGGTCTTCGACTGACTATGTCGCCGGCATCTGGGCTTCGCAGGCAGACGAAAAGAAGGCAGATACCAGTTTCTGCAAGTGGAAGTACGAGGCTGCTTTGTTGATGGCGAAGAGGGATGATGTCGAGGCTGCGGGGGAGAGGCGGGTTGTTGATGGTATCAAGATTGTTTGTGGGGCTTGGATTGCTTCTTGGTGGGTTGGGAGGATGTTGTTGGGTAGGTGATGATGGAGTGGGGAGGGGGGCGGGTTGTGGATGCTTATTTACTTTTTAATGTGGTGGGTTGTGTTCAAAGCCCTTTCCGCTATGATATATTAGTGTACTTAACCAAGTACTAAAGTGCGCTAAAGGACTGGGGACTGTGTTTAGTAGTAGATAGTACGTTTACGTATAACTAAGTAATGGTATAAGATTAAAAGTATAAAAAACTTCTAAACCTGTTTATATATACTTGGAATAATACCATGACTGTCATGACATGTGTGTCCCACCCCCCTTTTTCTACTTCTCAAACATGGCGCGATGCAAAAAAAACCCCCCCATGGAATCTCCCAATGCATGTTCTAAAGCACTGGACATAAAAAGAACAAAGAAAAAGAAGAAAGGAAGAGAAAAAAAAAAGTGCATCAGTCGTCGTACCCTTCATATGCTCCCAAAACGCCGTGCAGTATGCATGCAATGCTTGCTTTCTGAACCAACGCCGGTTGCGCCAAAATGTCCATGTATATGACGGACCCCATCGCGCGCTGCTTTGCGTGATCATCTATAATCGCTGAGTTGGTACTGGAACTACTTGTTTACTTGGCACCACGATGCTGAGTGGATTGGTCAAATCCACTGATGTCGAGTGTCTTGAGGCTAGCTCCTCAATTTTTGGTATCAGTTCTGCGATGCGGAAGGGTTTCGAGACTACATCGTCCATGCCGGCAGCTAACAGGGTAGAAATCTGCTCGCTACGTGCGTTGGCAGTGACTGCAATGATGGGAACGTGACACTTGAGAACGCCTGTTTTCTCGAGTGCTCGAATCGCGCTTGTACATTGCAGTCCATCCATGACTGGCATTTCCTTGTCCATCAAGACGACGCCAAGATCGACGGCATCTTCGGGTGCGTCTGTCCAGTACGTTGAGCCTCGTAGGATGTCGAGCGCTTCTCCACCATGATTTGCAACTTTGGTGGTTATTCCATGATTGTGGAGCTGTCGTTGAAGGACTTTTTGATTTACTAGATGAATTAGTATAAGAAGACTTTCGAAACTGACTTGTGAGTCCAACATACCTAAATTGTCCTCGACAATCAAGACCCTCAGGTCCGGCTTCTTTGCTGGCGGCGGCGAAATAGCTGCTGGTTTGCCGTGGACAGCCGCGAAATCCTTGACCTTGGGTGGCTCGACAAGTTTTCCCTTTTCTTTGGAATTTGAAAGCTTCCTTGCAACGGAGACTCCTGTTGCGCCCTCAACTAGCTCACTCGGTTCCTTGCTTCGCCTACATTTGACGTAAAATGCAAATGTACTGCCTTTGCCAGATTCGGACGACACTCCAATCTCGCCTCCTTGCAATTCAGTTAGCTCACGCGAGATGAAGAGGCCGAGGCCTGATCCACCGTATTGCACGTGTGTCCTTGGGCTTGCTTGCTGGAACCGTTGGAATAAAACCTTGAGCTCTTCGCTGCTAAGGCCTCGTCCAGTATCGCGCACTGCAAATTCCAAATATATTTCCTCGCCATTGCCCCAATCAGATCCCAGGGTCTGATCGACCCTCTTGGATCGCATAGGGAAATAGCTCACGCAAGGTGCGCTTCCAGCTGATGGTCGCTCGAGGGATGCAGACAATATAACCTTGATCGTTCGTGTCTCCTCCGTGGTTGTGAACTTGATAGCATTGGTGGTCAAGTTGATCAGGACCTATTGACAGTTAGTCTAGACCGGAAATTTCGTGCAATCAACTTACTTGAAGTACGCGCGATGGGTCGACCTTGACCCAATCAACCTGCAGATGCTTGAACGAGTCGGTGAGTACAAACTCCATCTGGATGCCAGCAGTTTGTACCTCGCCCTCAAACATCTTCAGAGCACGCTGAACAACCTGTAGTGGTTGCGCATCCACTGGCGTGACCTGTGTGTATTTTGTAAGCATGCATGGCTACAGAAACCGGTTCAAGGACTCCTTACCATGAGCATAGCACTGTCAAGTTTGGAGAGTGTCAAGACATCATCAACAATTCTCTTTTGATGCTGCGCGCAAAGCGCAATGGTTTGCGCAGCGTCGATTGACCCTTCAACAGTCTTGGCATCGATAATTTGGGATCCATTCGATCTAAAGTCACTTAAAGTGGTCGAGATCTCATCGGCACACTGTAGAATTGCGCTCAGCGGGTTTCGCATCTCGTGACTCGTAATGTCGATGAAATTTTCTTGTTGTCGTTTCAGTTCCACAGCTTCTTCCATTTTCCTCTTCTGAAACCCTTCGGCCCACTTTTGCGGACTGATATTGGTAATGCTACCAAAGACACTCTTCAATTGACCGCTCTCATCCTTCTCTGGGAATGCCGAGAAAAGGACCCATGTGTCGCTTCTATTACGATTCCGGTCTTCCCATGGGGCCTTGAACCTGAACTCTACATTAATGGCCGCTGCGTTATCTACCAATTGTTGCCAATGTTCTCGCACAAGTACTTGATCTTCTTCTTTGACAAAATCAATCCAATGGTCCGTCTTGTTGCGTTCCTTGGGCACCCGGGATATCTCGTACCATGTGTCGTTGCAGTATGTTATTCGTCCAACGTGATCGGCGATGAAGAGACCAGCAGGTGAGTACTCGGCCATGCGAGTAAACCGTGTCTCGATTTCTCGCGCTTCCTGCGTCCTAGCAGCAAGCTGCTCAGACAGGTTGAAGCGATCCTCGGCGGCGAGCTTTGCCGCTTTTTGGCCCCGTCGTATTTCCTCCTCAAAAAGGACTACAGATGCCAGTGACGTGGCCAGTTGTCGACTGAGGAGTTGAACAAAGAGGTTGTAATCGTCGTCGTACGGTCTTCGGGGATTGATGCCCATGATGAGGAAACCGAGTATGGTCTCGCCAGTCGTGGGATGTATTGGGCAGATTACAACGTCTCGGCAAGCATCACCGAATCCGCGCCATTCAAGGCCTTGCATCATCGCTTGAGGAAGGTCGCCCGACCCAATGCTGACCACAACAGGCTTGTCGGTCTTCATTACCTCACGAAGCACGGGACCAAAGCCATCATGTCCTTCCTTCAAGTCAATAATTTCTGGCGCAGCTGGATGATTGGACGGAACTCCCAAAGAGCCTTCGAGGTAACAGTGCTTGGCTCCAAGCAGACTGCTAGAGTGCAGGGACGAGGAATCACTGTCATTTTCATCTGCAACCGAGTAGAGTAGGACAAAGGGAGTGTCAAACTCGTTCTCGGCCAAAGCCATGAGCACCTGATCCCAGAAGCCCTTGACATCCCGCGCAGTAGCTGTGCGTTCGCCCACTTCTCGTAATGTGAGCATTCGACGCTCTGCAATTTTTCTCCTTGTTTTCTCAAAGGCGGGATTATACAGGCCCATCACTGTGCCGTCTTGTCCGACCATGGGAATAATTGACCATGAGAAGTATGTCTCTTCAAGAAAACCGCTACGCTTCATGAATAAACAGTCGTCATCTTTCATCGTTGCTTGCCCAGTCGTGCGTGCATCAGCAAAGACATCCTTGACTTCATCCCAGATTTCAGCCCAGGCAACTTTGTAACTTTGGCCCATCAATGTGGGGTGCTTCTGCCCAGCGAGACCTGTCAATGGAATGTGTTAGAGACACCATCCGGGAAAAAAAATCGTCTCGATAGGAGCCACGTACCTATATAAGCCTCATTGTATATCGCGACTAGCTCGTCGCCCCAATACATGGCAGCGGGGTGTGGACTCGCCCTGTGGGAGAAAAAGTTGGAAAATGAAAAGAAAAATAAAAATTGTACGTTTCAGCTTCAGGTGAGACTCACATGATCAGATTGCACATGGCGCGAAGGTCATTTGACCAATATTCAATAGGTCCTAGTGGTGTTGACGCCCAGTCGATTGAGCGTGCAAACTGTATGTGTCGTGGAAGAGAGTCGGACAGAGCAAGTCTTGTCCAGTCGAAGAAACCCATGTCGTGTTCTTTGGGCGTACTAGGTTCTCTATGGAAAGGGTCAACATCACCTGCGGTATGGGCTCGAAGAACGCACTCATTAGTGAACGAGAATGACTTGTCGACCAACTGAAGGTCTCCTTGGATGGATTTCCGATGCGGTGTCCTAGTACTTTTGCCTGGGCTAGTCTCGACATTTCCGGATTGCGCCTGCAACGAGGGGCTGAGGGAGCCAAAGCTTGGGCTCCTCAAGTGAGACACATTGTCGCCAAAGTAGTCCTGAACTTCATGATCGGGTGCAGAAGACAGCGAGGTGGGAATTTCGGTGCTGGACAAGACGCCTACTGATGATATCGAACGAACCACAAACTCGTGTGGCCCGCTCGCAGGTGTAATACTAGCAGAGGGGGGGGCGGGGGCAGTGCCGGAAACTACGCGCAAACGCTTTCGCAGCGTGTAGCAGGACCATAACACTCCGCCATGTTCGACTGGGGCAGGATTCACGTCCAGGTTTTCAGCATAAATGACCGTGTTTAGAAGCCATGCGCGGAACTGGTTAGTGGCCTGCATCGACGGCTCCTCTACGAGCTGCTCCGACTCGGTTGGCTTTCCCACCAGCAACTCCCACGTACTTGTATGGGAACGCAGAGCAGTATTTGCAAACAATATTTGCAAGCTCGTCGGCTCTGGCGCATAGCTGGCATCTGCAGTATCGACTATAAAAGTTGGCCGTGTGTCCTGCTCCAGCAGTTCGATGATGCCCACAGAGCCCAGCAGCCTCATGGGCTCGCCCTTTTCTCGAGCCTCTGGAGAGTCTGTCCTGGGCAGGCTTGACCTATCGCTCGTCCCGCTGCTGGCGATGGTGGTGGGTCCCGCGGGGCTCAGAGCACTGAAGGTGCCACGCGGGAGCGTGACGGTCTTGATGCCACTCTCTTCTCCATGTGTCCTGCTGAGCATCCTCACAGCAGCCTCTGAGCTGGAGAAGCGCGTGGGCAGCTGGGCCCGAGCGCTTTTGGACGAAAAGAAGAGGGGCGACGCGGGCTGGCCGTGGACGCGGAGAAAGTAGGCTTTGGAGAGAGTGAAGTGGTCGAACCAGTATGTCGAATGCCTCTGCAGGCGCCGGCGCTTGTGCAGTGGCTCGCTTGTGGGCTCTGGCAGTTGTGCGGGCGTGGGCGTGCCTTCTATGACGTGTGGTGGTGGTGGTGGTGGTGGTCTTGGTCTTTTGGTGCCAGCAACTGCAGAGGGTGGTGTCGTGAGCAAAAAGTGGGTTGCACCAGCGATGCGCAACGGGGCAGATTGGGGTCGTGGTATGGATGCAATGGAGTTGTCAAGCAGCCGTCTTGGAATCCATGCGGTGGTTTGTGGGGGGTGTATTGGCTGCTGCTGCTTCTGCTGCTGCTTCTGCTGCTGCTTCTGCTGCTGCTGTGGTGGGGGCAAGGGCAGCGGGGGTTGTGCAAGGTGTAGCTGTGAGGGCACGGCTGGGGGCACTTGTGGAGGTGAAGATGATTGAGGAGCGTCTGGGGGAGGGCTCAAGGCTTCACGATGGTCTGGGGTGCTTGGGCAGCGCAGTGAAGGGCTTGTCGCGGTGGGATGGTGGTGGTGTCTGCCTGTGAAGATGGATCGCGGCTCATGCATAGAGAGGCGGTCGAGTCACTCGAGTGGGAGGGCAAGAGGGGGAGCAGAGAAGGCGGGCAAGACGCACGCGTTGTAACGAGCGCGCAGCCGGTATGAGGAGCAAGTCGTCTTGAGTCGCCTCTCTCTCAGCCCTGGACGGGTGAGGGTGTGTTGAAAGTGCTGACGCTAATTAGTGCGAGGGAACCACCAGTCCAGTGCCACTCAACCAGCCTTGGAGGCGCGCGGGCCAATTCCAATGGCGTCGATCGCGATCGCAATCGCCATGCAAAATACATGGCTGCTCTCGTCCAGGAGGGATAATAATAATACATGGCAAAGTCACAGCGCGAGGTGTGGGTTGGGGGACGGGGGAGGGGGTATTTAGATTGTGGAGCGAGGACCTGGGGAATCTCAGCAGCAGCAGCGACAGTGACAGTGACAGCAACAGCGACAGCGACAGCGACAGTCCACCATGAGACGGATGAATGCGCACAATTGCGTGCGTCTTCAAATAACTACAAGTAATAATATGTAATTGTGGTCGACAAGTTTGTTGGCGTTGGCGCTGGCTTGACGGTGTGGTGGCAGCAGAGGCGCTTCAGTCGCGGGAAGCTGCAGCCGACGTCATGGGCTGTAGTTCAGTTAATCATCTCCATCGCTGGGCTTTAATTATGGGATGGATGCCCTGTACCTGTGTTCACCACCACTTCTTCTTTTCTCTCTCTCTCTCTCTCTCTCCCTCTCCCTCTCCCTCTCCCTCTCTGCTTCTTTGCGTC
>SSBG01000054.1:139068-152068 GCA_028220655.1 Shiraia bambusicola | reverse complement strand
TCACATAGCCACGCTCCTCCGCCCGTTTGAGCCACCTTAATTGCTGGCGTTGATTAATACCAGTAACCCTCTCAACCTCCTTCACAGAGGCTCCATGTAAGCGTAGGCCTACTACATGAGCCCTCAGTGAAATATCATGAGCGTTCACCATGTTGAAATGCTTCAATCTGAAAAAAGTGATAGATATAGTTGATCAAACATCACACAAGCGTACACAGGTTTTTCATTTCACTGAGACTATATAAAACCCATACAAATATAGTGTATATGCAGAATGAGTTGTACTGTAAGGATCAAGTTTGATGGCACCGAAACTGGGCCGAATACGAGCGCACAGGCCAGAAGTCATTTGAACTGGTAAGCACCTCCGTAGTATGTGCCTAGCTGCAGCCCGCCACCCAGTCCAGCCTGGCCCTGCAGTCGTCACTGGTGGTGCTGGTGACTCGTGAGTCGTGGCCGGGAATAATACGTAGTAAGTCAAGAGTCAACTTGGAACCCAACCCCTTCAAAGTTCAGACGATAGAGTTTGTTGTGAGAGTAGCGAGTAACAATGCTCGGTAAAAGGTAGCCATGCAGGCGGTCCACACTCGACCGAGATATAGCGGACAGACTCCAGAGATGGTACATGGCTACATGGCTACATGGCTAGCCATGTATGTATACATGTATAGTTATGTATGTACATACAGAGTACTGTGCTGTAGGTTCTCTGTAGCCTATAGGTAGGGACCGGATACATGGTGGAGCTTGGGATACGCCACTCGAGGCCCATCTTTGCCGCTTCGAGGCGCTTCGAGGGTCGAGTCGTCTTCTCGTTCCCAACCAAACCTACGGATTGCGCCCGTCTTCTTGGCCCAACTAGGCCAGGTCGAGCCAGGCGCACACCATCTCTGCCTTTCTTAAACACTTCGCCGCCCGCACTATTCTTCCTCGAGGGCCTCCAGTGACCACCAGTGACCATCACCAGTGACCCGCCAAAAAGTCTCCATAGTCGATATATCGCCGCTCTCCCGTCCCTTCTCCTCCACGCTCCCATACCACTTCCATTCACCCTTCACCCTTCACTCTTCGCCGTCCCATCATCTACCGCTCTTCCCACCTATCCGCTACCATCGCCGCACACCATGTTTCGCGCCTTTTCCTTCGACCCGGCATCGCCGCCGTCTTTGGACGCCTATCAAGCCGATAGAGCCGCCATGAATATCTCTCCCACCTCACAACCCGCCCCAGGCCACCACTACTTGACCCGCCCACCAACACCACCTTGCACAATAGGCGATCTGGCCTCGCAACTCAACCAGCAGAGTCTTCGCATCGACACCAACATCAACAGGTCGTCAAGTCCCCTCACGCCGCCAAGTTATGCCGACCCCATTGAGCAGCCGTCAGACCTACCACGGGCGCGACCCACCTATTCACGTGTGTCTGCATCGCTGCTAAGGATGCAGCGCCAATCAACATCACGCTTGCAGTGTAGCCCTTCTCACGTTCGCGACATCTCGCGACTGGTTCGAATGCTCGAGGAAGAAGACCAATGTACCGTCAGCGACACATCATCGCAACGAGTCTCGTCACTATCCAGCACCTCATCCTCTGACTGCCCCACGTCATGTTTGGCAGCGTCGGAGCCAGAGTCAGAGTCAGAGGGAGACGAGGGTGTTGACATGAACTACGACATTCCATCCCAAGATATGGAAACTCTGCTTGGCACCCCCCAGTGGCGGTGCACAGAGCGACGCGAGAGCCGCATTCGCGTCACCAAGCCGGTGCGCATGCGGAAGCGGTCGGGAGACAAGGTCGAGAAGAGGAGGTCCAAGCAGTAGCTGCATGTTGCCATGGATTGGTGTTTGGTTTGCTTGCATTTACAGCGACGGCGTTTTGCTTTTGTTCCTGCGCACGATACCCTTGGTTCTCCTGTGAGAGGATCAGCGCCGGGCTTGGAATTTGGCGTTGATACTGTTTGAGGGCAGGCCGTCCATGTGGGACGTGGTTGTTCATTTTTTTGGGCTGAGGTTCGATGGTGCTCCCTGCGGGTTGAGCCTGGCGTGGTTTGCGTGGTTTGCGGTCCCCAAAACTCGGCAGTCAGCAGCATCTTCACATAGTTGAAAAATAGTGTCTTTATAGCAGACAAAGTCACATTACCATGAGGAATGCGAGCCGCCCACATAGCGATGCACATGCACTACAGTTGGTTGCGACATGCAGATCTGCCGACCCAGGGACACGGCATCGCGCGTGCGTCCCCCAGCTTCGGTAAATTTGACGACCCACTTTGTCTTTTTGCTGCATCATCACCTTGGCTGCAAGCTTGCTGCTTAACTCGTCTCGTCTGATGCCTAACTAATAACATGATGCCACCACGCCAACCTCAACACAATACGAATGCCCATGTCCGTCCGTAGAGCCACATGCCAGCTTCTACCTACGTGCTCTGTACACCTGCGAATCGTGCCGCGGCCCGCAACCCTATCAGAGAGCCGCGAAATCTACCGCGTCTTGCAGCAATTTGGCGAAATCAGCATCTACAAGAGCCTCAAGTATGAATACCACAACCCTGCAGACAACAGCGCCATAGCCATCTACCGCAGCCCTACCGGCGCCCAAAAAGCCCTCGACGCCTCGCCCATCCGGTTCGCCCTCGAGCGAATAGCCCAAGATGCCCAAGACGAGCCCCCCAACGACGAAGACGAAGACAGCGAGTTGGCAAAAGTAGACGCAAAACCCACCACAGATAACGTCGAAGACATCCTGCGCCCCCCCGCCCTCTCCATCCGCACCCAACCCACCAGCGAACAGCCCTCCCCCAAAACACCCCAACCCACCATGCCCTTCGACCCCCTCCCCCCCATCTCCAACACCACAACCCCTCGCTCCCACAAGAGATGGTTCCAGATAACCATTGACCACTCCCGCGTCGTGCACCAAGACTACATTGAGCGCCAACCCTACTGGAAACACTTTTCCCCCACCAAAAGCCTTGCTCAAGAAGACCTGGCCAAAAAAGTCCCACACATAGGCCTCAGCGACGTAAGCAAGCGGCCGCCCAACCAGCACCGCACGCCCAACAAGGTCCTGCGCAAGATGAACGACTATGTGGACAAGCGCATGCCGTCGCTCAGAGACATGGCTGAGAATGGCGAGCTGGAGCAACGCTTCTTGGAGCGCAGCGATATTGCTGGGAAGCCCTTGGTGTGAAAGAGCGTATGCATGTTAAAATTGGACTAAAAACCCATGTTACTGTACTTGGGTGCAAGGTTTCCCCTACATGGGATTGGAATCATCCAGATTGTTTACTCGGTCGCTAGGTAGTAGTTGTCGCACTAGGAGAGTAATAAAGTCCATATATGATGCTTTTGTTGTGCATCATAGCATATCATATTCATGTGAGATTGCTCTTATCCGTCATTCTTAGCTATGCCTATTAATCCTCACTAGTCTCGACCTTTACATCAGGCACAACGCTGTAGAAATCGTCAATGGCTTCTCAAGCTTCTCGACGCGTTACTAGTATATATACAAAGTATAGAGCTGCAATAGTCTGCGACAGATACGGCTAGCATGCTCCCAACACGGAACAAAGAGGTGCGAGCTCGGTCTGGTTCTGGATTCTTGGCGAACCATGCTTTGTGTGTTCCAGCAAAGTGTTGCGGTAAAACCGGCGGTTGAAGTTATAACAAGGCCAAGAACCACGGGCGCCATATCGTCTCGGCCCAATCCATGCACCAGTGTAGCACTGCCACTACCTTCATAGCATCAAAACATGACCGTGTGCTTCCCACGTCAATCTTATCCCAGATAACCGTCTTCTTGCTATCCCTAGATATGACCAGCATGTGCCAATCATGTCCCTGAGCAATCAGGAGCGGGATGGCCGGCCACGGCCTCATCTTTTCTTTCGCGCGGGGAAGGAGCATGAGGCGATTCAGCCAGGCATCGGTCCATATTGCAATCTGCGGCTTGCCATCCGTCCATGACTTGTGGGGACCTTTAGTTTCTACATTGATAGCGATGGGTTCGGTGCGGAGGTTACGGTTTCTTGTTACGTGGTTCCAGGATTTGATGGTTTTTCTGCCGTCCATGGAGAGCGGTTCTAGCGTGTTCCAGGCTTGCTTACTGAATCCATCTGGTCTGAGTGCGACAACGTAATCAATGATGCGGCGGGGAATGCCCTCCTTTGTGCGGGCGAGAGATTTGGGGTCAATGGCCAGGGTTTTTCTACTCATGTGTCAGCATCGAGCAACTTGCGGAAGAGAAAGGTGATGTACACTCCGTGAATGCTGAGTGTCGCTTTATGTGTGCTTGTTTCAAGTGCAAGCTTGATCAGTGGGTGCTGGACGCCGGTGTTCCAATCGTCCTCCGAAGCGCCAGTACCCCGGTCATTGTTCCATCCAGTCCTCACAATGTCTTCTAAACACGCTAGAGAGGGCATTGCGCCAAGCGCGAGGCGCCCAAGGCAGTCATTTGCCCAGGAATATCCAAATCGCTTCCGGTCCAACGTCGACGATAGCGAGGCCGTAGCCGTATCAGGATGCTCATAGCCAAGTATGCCATTGCCATCTGCGAGGCGCTGAATAGTATCGCGCATGGTTGCTACGTCGTGACATTCCTCGTGTTCTTCTAGATCGCCAAAATTGCAAAAAAAAACCGGCTGTTCCTCATCCTCGAGCGCCTGTAGCTGTTTGGAAGAACTAAGACGTCCGCTCTGGTGCGATTCAACCGAGGTTTCCGAGGTTGTTGTAGTACTCTTCGTCTGTGATGGGGGTGGGGAAAATTGCGGCACGCCTAGAGGTGATTGTGTCATGTGATCCATGTCGCGCTGTCGCTTGGACGGCCGAGGCGTCTCATCAAGGCCCATGTCGAGGTTGGCGTCCATGAGACGGTACGTTCTCTTGTTTACCTGTCGCGGATTCTCCTTATCGTCGTGCGCCCGGGACAGCGGAAGGGGTGATGTGCTAGAGGCAGAAGCAGTCAGCGCAAGTCGGGTTCCAGTGAGATATGGTGCGCATACAGCTCCTGCGGTGTGGAGTCGACCGTGTCGATCCAGCCCGGGATTTCGTAGAGGCTCGCGGGGCTCATGGGCGGTGCGTTGCAGACATATGGAGGAAATGCGAGCAGGGGAAATGCTCGAGGTGGGTGGAAGTGGATGGACGAGTTGAACCAAGCCTTTCGAGGTCGTTGGCCCGAGAACCGCATCTGGCTCTCGCTTAGGTAAGTTATTAATACTCCGTACATACATCGTCCCCTGGAGGGAAAGTCCCCTCCCCTCTCAACTCTCTTGTCTGCAGAAAATAATCTCGTTCAGCCAACGGCATCAAAGGACATGTCATTAAAACACTCCAGGCAAAACATGATGAGTGTAGAAAAGAAAATCCAAAGGATATTAAAGTTGTAGAGGTGATGTAGAGACGGGTGAAAAGAAACTTGAGAGGAGCTGAATTGCTTCATAATTACAACTTTGGAAAAATTGGTTCATGGCATATTATCCTCACCAACAAACCATACTACCGTCATGTCGCAATGGGTCGTGTTAAAAATTACATCAATCAGAGGTGCTGTGAAAAATGATTAGTTTCTCAAGGTCAGAACCCTCTGCCCAAGGTTTTCTACTGTAACCTTTGCTCCACCAAAACTGCAAGATTCCTTATGGCTGTCTTACAGGCCTCGTCTCGTTGGTCGGTATTTGTCTTGTTAGACTCGTCGACGCCGAATGCTCTTACTAGCAAGAGCTTGATATTCGTGCTGCGCGTCGGGTGCTGTAAGGGTGAGTGAGGTCCAGGCGCCTGTTGCAGGAACCGTGGTCTAGGGTCTAGGACTGCTACTAAGAATACGGTTCGCGAAAAAAAAAGTGCAACCCATCCTCTTATTAGAAACTTCAACTGCTGCCTGTACTGTTGTGCATAGGCATCGATGACGTGTGCGTTATGCTTGAGGTGGGTGTGTTACCACTTGCGTTGTGCCGCTTCTTTTCTTTCTTTGCCCATCGTACTGCGAATGATGAGCTCTTGTGCATGGATCAAGGGACTATATACTCACAACCGCACGCATTGCACAAAGTCTTTGGCCCACTGGGGCCTTTGCGCCACTCAGGTGAGTCCAGAGTACCACAATCGGTGCAGACATATTCGTCAGCAATCTTCAGTTTCTTTTTCTTATCTGATGAGCTTCGGGAATCTCTATCCAGCGAGATCTGTATGCCTGCATCGCCTCTGATGAGGTTCGGGCTTGCGTCGCCGGTGCTGATGCCCTGCGACCGCTCGCCGTCGCGGTAGCGCAGGCCTGTCAACATTTCGATTGTTTCCAAATGGTTGGCACCCTCATACCTCGCCATTTTATCATTGATACTATCCTGCTTGGTCGCTGCGAGTGCTTCATCGAGGTTCTGTCGCGTGAGGGCAGTATTCGATATGACGGGTTTCGCGGGAGGGGGCATCTGAGCATACGATGCAGCCTCGCTTTTAGTGACGCTCGGAGTGGGTTGCGTGTCGGACTGCAGGTTTACAGAGACACCTTCCGTCTTCCTTGCCCATTCCTCGTTTTCGTCCTGCTCCTCACGCTTCAGCTCGGCTATGCGCTTGGTCAAGCGTTCGTTTTCAATCTTGTGTTCGAGGAACGAGTCGAGGAGGGCAGCATTCTTGGTAGGGTACGGGCGTGCCATGAGGAAGAAGCCGCGACAGTTGAGGGCATTGGGGGGTGCGAATGCGCTGGGGTCGCTTGTTAGATGTGGGTGTCCATGTGATTCAAAGATGATCCAATTTTCGTCGCTTTTGCGAAATCGGTAGAAGAAGCGCAGTGGGTTGCCTGATGCTATCGACTCATTGAATTCCTTGACAAAGATGCCAATGTCGTCTGGGTGGATAAATTCGTTGATGAAGCGCCCCATGAGCTGCTGGGGGTCCCAGCCGGTAAGCGTCTTGCACGACGGCGACAAGTAGAGCATCCTGCCATCGGGCGTCAATATGTGCAACAGGTCACGCAACTCCTCGAGCACGCGCTGTGACCAATTCCGCCGTTTCGTAAATTCGGTCAAAGTACTGCCAGACGGGTTCATGCTTGGGGCGCCAAACCCTGTGGGCAAAGGGCCAGCGCCAGCGCCAGCCATGCTGAAGTCCTGCGAGAGGGAATAGGCGCCTGTGTCGGTCATGGTTCTGCTGGAAGCTGGCACTGGAGGCTGTATATTCGACGCTGTAAAGGCAGCGAAGCCTGCTGCATTGTTCGCGTCGGCGTTTTCGAGCGCGAGATTCATTTCCATTTCCATGTCCATATCCACGGACATGATGGGCATACAGCTCAGGTCGACTTGACTCTGTTGCTGCTGTTGCTGCTGTAGTCGAGGGCGCATCTGCAGTCACAAACTCAATACGAGGGGCCCCTGTTCATGCGGGGGGTAAATCAGGTATTACGGTACCTCAGCACCGCCATTTTGGTACATGGCCATATTAGCAACAGCTGGAATATGACGGCTGCGACGGCGGTCGGACGGTACGGTCTAGGTACTAATATTAGTTGATGCGCAAATCAGGCCGGGCCCATGGGAATCTCAAAATCAGATGATGTTGCGAGGTCACTCATGGGTAATTAATAAAATGCACAAATTGCCCGGTTTTCTCGGACCATCGGTAATCACCGTCGTATACGTAGACTGTAACTAATAAGCCCATGACGCATGCTGGACATTGCCATGGCACGAATGCAGAAGTAGTTAGTTGGTTGGCTGGCTGCTGAGTCAGCACTCGTCAGATCACGGGATCGCGTGCACAAGATTTCGCGTCAACCTCTTGGCTTCGCGCGTCTGCCTTGTGACTTCCAAGGCTGTCATCTCAAATCACTCTCAAATCACCCTCAAATCACCCACTTCAGCTGTGCAGAAACGACCAAGCCTCTCTCCCATCGTCAACATGTAAGAAACTCCTCCCCTCTAGAGACATCTGTCTAGGCCTACCACTAACTGCGACATAGGTGTATGTACCTCTTCACCCCGAGTCATAACGGACGATTACCTTTTCCACTGATTCAGCGAGCTAACATTCATCTATAGCGAAGATCGATCGAATGATGATACAGGGGTGAGTCTGCACACCTTTTTTTTTGACGCAATCATTAGTAATAATCGCTAACTTTTACAGCATCCGCTCGTTCGGGCCTGAAAAGGGAGAAACCATCCAGTTCACCGCCCCACTTACTCTCATTGTAGGATGGAATGGTTCTGGCAAGACCGTATGCATGACCTGATTCTGATGCATGCCATCTAACATATTATAGACGATTATCGAGTCGCTGCGATATGCAACCACGGGTGACCTGCCCCCAAACAGCAAGAGTGGCGGCGCCTTCATCCATGATCCTACACTATGCAACGAAAAGGAACTCATGGCCCAAGTAAAACTGTCTTTCAGGTCAACTTCAGGCGTTCGCATGGTTGCTACTCGTAGTATGCAAGTCACTGTGAAGAAGAATTCGCGCAGTCAAAAAACCTTGGAGGGCTCTCTATTGATGCTCAAAGACGGCGAGAAGCATTCAATTTCCACCCGTGTTGCTGAACTGGACCAAATCATTCCCCAGTATCTCGGTGTACCAAAGGCCATCTTAGACAACGTCATCTTCTGCCACCAAGAAGATAGTCTCTGGCCATTAAGCGACGCCGCAACAGTCAAAAAGAAGTTTGACGAGATCTTTGAGGCTCAGAAATACACAAAGGCCATCGAAAATATCAAAGAAATCCGAAAGTTCCGCAACATTGAGCTAGGACAGCTGAAAATCATCGAGGGTAACGCAAAAGTGGATAAAGACCGTGCTAAAACAAGTGAAGACCGACAAGCTCAGTTATATGACGAGATTGAAGGACTCCGGAAAACATATGACAAAGTTGACAGCGAATGCACCAACGCTCAAAAGAAGGCCAAGGATGCTTATAGTAATGCCGCGCGATTCGAGCAGATCGTTGCTCAACTTAGGGGTAAGCGCATAACGTTCGATGCCAACAAGGAAAGCGTAGCGGCACTTGAAGATAATCTAAACCATATGGCCGAATCTGACAGCGAGCTCCAATCAATGCTCGACCAGTATGAAGAGCGCGTTGCCAGGTACGCAACTCAAAACGAAGAACTTTTGCAAGAATACCGAGATTTCAAGGTCGGCGTGGAGGAAAACCGCACTGAACTCGGTGAAAAACAAAGCGAGATTGGTAAATACGAGGCACAGAAAGAGCAACATGATCGTCAGGTTCAGCAGCGTGAAAACATGATCAGAGAAGCTGCCAAGCGCCATGGCATTCGCGGTTTTGACTATGACATTGATCATAAGAAGATTGTGGACTTTTCGCAAATTCTCAGTAGGATGTCTCGAGACCAGAACAAGGCGCTTGAGCGCGCGAGAGATGAGTCTCAGCGTCAACTTCGTGATGCTCAGGAGACTTTGAATAGTCTCAACACCCGTAAATTCGGATTGACTCAGAGCAAAGACTCAGCACGACAGCAAATCACCAACAACGATAAGCGCATGGCGGACTTGCAAAAAGCATTGAACCTCATTGAGGCAGACGAAGGTAGCGAAGCTATTCTTCAAGACAGGAAACGGAGTATCGAACAACAACTGCAAGATGCCAACAGCTCGAGCGCTTCCAAACGCTTTGATGAACAAATCCAAGGCGTCTCGGCCAATGTGCGGGCTTTGGAGGATAAAAAAGAGCGGCTTTCCAATGAATTAGGCGACGCTACAAAGCAAGCCAAAGAGTCTGCCGCTATTGACTATGCACGGAACGAGTTGAAGTCGCAACAACACAGCCTTGAAACTATGCAAAAAGTGCATACTAAACGCATTGCGCAGCTCATTGACCCAGACTGGGAGCCTGCAACCCTCGAAACTGCCTTTCAGCGAGCGCTCTCCGAGCGATGCGGCAAGGTTCAAGAGGCCAGTCAACAACGCGATGTTACTCAATCTAGGCTCGATAAGACCAGCTTCCAGCTCTCGAGCCTTGAATTACAACTGAAGAAGAAGCGATCAGAATTGAAGCAACACGAAACAGCTGTAAAGGAAGCAATCGGCAAGGATGATATTGCTGAATTTCAGGAAACCCTGCAACAGCTTGAAGACGACTATGAAGCCGTGTCCTCAGATAACGCAAAGTTTGTGGCACAGGTGGATTACATGCGTTCTTGCTTACAAGTAGCTGAGCGAGATAATGTTTGTCGGCTTTGTATGCGTGGTCTGCACGACGACAGATCTCAGGGCTTCACTGTAGCCGGCTTCCTTACCAAGTTGAACAAGATCATCCAAAAGGCAGAGCACAATATGAATGCAGATAATCCCGAGGAGATCCTTGCCGAACTTGAATCGGCACGACATGCCAAATCTGACTATGAGCTAGCAATTCGACTGCGAGATACTGAGCTCCCAGCACTTCAGCAAGAAGTCACCAAGTTGACTTCGGAACGCGACGCGATCAACAAGCAGCTAGAAGATCAAGACATTACCATTCAGGAGCTCGAGTCATCGAAACAAGAGATCGAATTCATGACAAAAGAGGTCCAGACCATTGTCAATTACTACAATAAAGTTCGCGAGCTCGAAGCTCAAGTTAAAGATCTATCGCAGAGCCAGAAGACCGCTGGCCTCTCACGTGGCATCGATGCCGTGCAGACAGACTTGAAGAAAGTTACAGACGACAATCGTGCCGCTCGGACACAGCTGGATCAGCTCATCGCTGACCGGGACAAGTCAAGAAATGCAATCACTAACCTTGAGCTCAGCATCCGCGACATCAATGCAGAGCTGAATAGTGCTCAGTCCAAACTCAAAGAGAAGCGAGCGCTTGTCGATCGCATCGAAGAATTCAAGACCGAGAATAACAAACAGCGAGACTTGATGCGTGGTTTTGACACCGCCATTCAGGAGCTCGGTCCTGAGGTTGAACAAGCGCAATATCAGTATGATGACATAAATCGCCGTGGTAATGAACGTGTACAGCGTGTGCAGGAGGAGGCGTCCAAATGCGCGGACAGTCTTCGCCAACTTAACCAAGCAGAGCAAGTTATTAATGAGTATATCAATCGGGGTGGCCCTCAGCAGCTTGCACGCACTCATCGCGAGATCGAAACCCTTCAGGGCGAGATATCACGACTAGAGACTGAGATGACCACCGTGACACGCCAGATCAAGAAGATTGAGGACACGATGCGCGATACTGAAATGACCAAACGTTCAATTGGTGACAACTTGCGCTATCGGAAAGCCAAGCGCGCTCTGGAAACTTTGGAGGTCGACATTCAACAGCTCGAGGCACATGGTGCCGAACGTGACAAAGAGCAGCACGAAGCAGAAGCAGAAGAATGGGATAATCGTTACCATCTGCTCAACGCTGAGAAAATCAGCCTTGAGCGTGACATGAAGAATAAGGATGACCAACTCATTGAATTAATAGCAGAATACGAATCCGTCTACAGTAACGCAGCGTCTCAATATCGCGAAGCTCACATCAAACTCGAGACAACCAAAGCCGCCATTGAGGACCTCACTCGCTACGCAGGAGCGCTCCACAAAGCTATCATGAAGTACCACGCGCTAAAAATGGAAGAAATCAACCACATCATTGCCGAATTATGGCGCAACGCCTACCAGGGCACCGATGTCGACACAATCCGCATCGCCTCTGACAACGACGTCAAAGGCAACAAAGTCTACAACTACCGCGTCGTAATGGTAAAACAAGACACAGAAATGGATATGCGCGGCCGCTGTTCTGCCGGCCAAAAAGTCCTCGCCTGTCTCGTCATCCGTCTCGCTCTTGCCGAATGCTTTGGCACAAACTGCGGCCTCATCGCCCTCGATGAACCCACTACCAACCTCGATCAGCAAAACATCAAAGGCCTGGCCGAATCGCTCTCCCAAATCATCCAAATGCGCCGCAAGCAAGCCAATTTCCAACTCTTGGTTATTACGCACGACGAGGCCTTCTTGCGCGAAATGAATTGTGCAGATTACACAGATGTGTATTGGCGCGTGGGTAGGGATGCCAAGCAGGAAAGTTTTATTGAGAGACAGAATATTGCTGAGGTATGTACTCTCTTGCGCCTCAAATTGGCCAGACCCCCACCATCTATTATACAATCTAGACAGATTTTTGACATACGAACAGGTCTCTTGATTACAAAAGTCATCATATTCAAGGTAACGCTGGACATATTCAACTCACGATATATGAAAAATGGTTAAACAACGAATCGCAGAAGGCGTTCAAGGAGCAAAACCTAGATGTTTTTAAATAAATCCCGTCATCATCATCTCAAGACAGTAACTTATCATCATAAAACCCCACATCATATATGAAAAAAAAACACTACCTAAGCCCTTCTTGTAACATGATACATTCCTCCCTCCCACTCAAACATACCCCAGCAAAACCACAAACGTAGCCTTTCCCTGCCCCTGATTCCCACTCCCAGCCGCACTCTTGACATGTCCCAAATAAGCGCCCAATTCCTCATCGTCTGCGACTTCGACCGAGACTTCGCGCGCGTCGTCGTCGTCGTTGTTGTTGTCGTTGTTGTTGTAGTCGGCGGCATCGCTTTTGTACGTGATGAGGCCTTGGAGCTTGAGCACGTGGGTGCCTGGATGTTCGCGCATGGCTAGATGGTGGATTTGAGCCAGGGTGGATTGGTGGAGGAGGATGGAGAGCCACATTGTTTTTGAGGGGAAGGGGGTTGTGGAGTGTGGGTGGAGGCGGAAGTATATTGGTAGAGGAGAAGAAGGAGGGGGCGCTGGATTTGTCAAAGGTGTGGATGAAGAGGAGGCAGCTTGATAATAAGTTTTGTTGTTGTAGGTATGTTGGGGTGGATGATAATGGGGATGGGTTTGGTAGGGTTGGAATGATTCATAGGTAGTAGTAGTAGTAGTAGTAGTAGTAGTAGTAGTAGCAGTAGTAGTAGAGTTTGGTAGTATGGCTGCGTCGCTTGCGGCTAAGAGGAGGCTTGGGTCTATTTGTAGATCTGCGGATTCTGCTAGTGCG
>SSBG01000054.1:100074-134008 GCA_028220655.1 Shiraia bambusicola | reverse complement strand
AGTTTTTTTGATGATTTCTTCTTCCCTGCATATTTGGAGAAAACGCTCACGAAGCTCGCGGTACATGGTGTTATCTAGCCTGAGATAGGCTTTTGCTTCGTCAATGGTGGTCTCAGAAGGAAACCGAGGGGGTTCCCCGGGTGTATCTGGTGGAAGTCCTGCCCATCCTCGTGTTCGACGTCTCCGCTTGCGTGCTTGCCACTTCTCGTCGCTTTCTTTCTGAAGTTGCTCCAGCCTCAGCTGTTTACGCAAGACTTCTTCATTGCTCAAGGATGTGGTGCCCGATTCGGATACGGCGGCCAGCAGCGGAAGCGCTGACGGTTCCTGCGCTTCTTCTGATGGGGCAGCAACCTCTTCTTCCTCGCTGTCGTGGCTCGAGGATTCGTCTGCCGGTATGCTATTACTGATCTGACTGATCAGTCCTCTTCCAGAAACAGGCCTTGGCCGCTGCTTCTTCTTCTTCTTCTTCTTCTTCTGCACGCCTCCATCTGTAGTCTGCTTGCGCTTCGGTCGTGGAACACTTTCTCGCAGCAATAGCTTCAGTCTCAGGCGCAATCGAATAAGTTCTCGGTCGTTGATGGCGTAGCCTTCATTCTGCAGCGTATCCACCATGTCCTTCTGCGTATAGTTCAGCTCCCATAATTCCTGTAGACGGGCGACGAGCGCAGGGTTCTTGTGTGCCGGATTCTGCTTGCTTGGGAAGCCCCATCTCTGTGATTGTCAGTAATCAAAACTTGAGAAGATGTTCGAGCTAAACCTACTTTGAACTGAGTCTGGAATGCTCGTTTACTACAAAACCATGGTTAGTAACAAGTACATGCTGGATAAATACAGCAAGTTATACGGTGACCCATATATGCAAACACGCAATAGACATACCTTGGTGTAAACCCTCTCACTTCCCAGTATGAAATAACCTCATCTAAGCTCCTCTTCTCTCCCACGTACAGCCTGTAGCACTCGGCTTCTTTGTCGTCCCAATTGTAGACCATGTCCGCTCACAAAGTTTCTCCAGTCAAGATGCTGGAGTTGCGCAAATGGTTTGACCTTTCGACGCGCCTGCGTGAGGTGGCGAAACGCCCGCCATAGCTACCTAACTAAGATAACTAGTCCCCTTTCGGTTAGTTATCGTTCTCGCACTCCCCTATGCCAAGAGAAGCCTCTTAGTCTTGGGCACGTTCGTCATGCTATGTACGTGGGAATATAATGCAATACACTTCAAGACGCATGCCCTGTATGTACATGGAATATCTCATGGAAGCCACGGAGAAATCCACATTCGCTCGGTCACGCTCTTTCGATTGAACCCCCTCGAAATATCGCCATCTTAACTACCATTCTCTACTCGTAACTACATGTTCCCACTCACGCACTCTAGATATCTCACCTAATCACATAATCCTTCCGCCATACCTACCTACTCCTACATACGTAATCCACGAGGGGAGGGGGAAGGCTCTTATCAGACACCTTGCAGCCATCCATGGATCAAAATCCCAATCACGCAATCCAGAAACGCACTATACGCGCGTATATAGTGACAAATTGCAATTCCTTCTTCTCCGAGAATCTCTGCGCGATAACTATACCTATGCGCTCCATTAGATACCTACATCCCTGCCGTAATTCTACGGAGTAATTATGGGTAAAGGTCTTCTCAAAGCAGACATAATAGAGTGGGCATATATCCGTAACCCCGCGCATATAATCTTTTACCTACTTTGTAAATACGATTCGTATAACTAAGCATATAATACATTCCTATTTCCATGGTTACCTGATAATTAGAGCTAGTAGACTATTACCTAATACGAGCTAGCGCACAATTCTAAACACAGTGCACCTACCTTTCTATAGGAGCAAAATTACACTTGATAAGTTTTGGAATACCTACTCCCTTGAAATTGATTACTTTCGTGCTAAAAGCTGTACTTCCAGCTTTTGCGAAAAAAAGGGGGAAAGCGGCTATTGAATCCCGCTATTAATTAGTATGACACGCCCTTTTGAGCGTTGTACGCGCCCGCGTCACATTGTGCAAACGTGATTTACGCATTCCTGTGTAGTCATTTGATTGCCATATTGGGTAGGGCAGCAAGGGAGGAAAGAAAAAGGAGAGAGAGAGAGAGAGAGAGAGAGAAATAGAGTAGATAGGGACCCAATTTGCAAAATGCAGGTCCTTACGGATACAAAAAAAACTGCTCAAAAAGGTAGGGGGGATTTGCGCTCTGGGAGAAAAAACGGCGCCGGGGGTTTGGGGAGGGGATCCGCGGAGTGTTTTTCGTGGGAAATGGGGAGGGGGGAGGGAATGGGTAGATATTGATGAAGGTGGTACAACCGCTTCACCACGTACATATGTTGACAGATGTGAAGAAGAATCGCGATTTTGACAGCTTGGTTGTAGTCACACTGTGTACACATACACACGTACAGCAACGCTTGCTTGATAATGGTATTTGCCCGACTACAAAAGCGTAGCAGTACTACAACGGCACGGTATATGGCCTGATTCTGTGACTTTCCGCTGTCAGAGTAACATACCTGTCAAAATGCCGTGCGCACGTCGGTTCTGCGGGCAGCCGCGTTGGGAGGTGTGCCTCCCCACGTTTCCTTAAGCTTCCGTGTAACCCTTGCGTCTTTGTAATGTGCATGGGGAATCATGTAGGTACACAGAAGCTACCTAACAAAGAGGCGTGCGCTGCTTACCAAGCAGAAAGGGAGGAGAGAGAGAGAGAGAGAGAGAGAGAGAGAAAGAAAACTTTTGCAGTGCTGTCGTGTAACACCCGCCCTGCGCTGTAACTGTCGCCCAAAGAGTGGAGACGCGATGTCCTCTGTGTGGCAGTTGACGAGGGTGAGACGTGCTTGCATTTTGACAGCTGCCGTGTACCGAAAAGCCCACACACCATCGACGAGCGACATCGCCGGCGTGACTCAGTGAATGCATTCTCGCTGCATTGCTTGGTGGGCCATATGGAGGTGTAGCAGGTGTGCCGCCGGCAGTATCGAATGGAGTTTTACTATCCGTAATTGTTTTGGAATTTCGCGCTGCACATGGCCGCTTCATACCAGGAACGTCCAAAAGCTCGGGTAGACGAATTCATCTTCAAAGATGCGCCTGACCTGCTCCAGCACAAACGATTCCACTTTCCCTACGTTCTTGAGTACTTGCTTGCCGCCACCTTGTCCGCCGATTTCGCTTTCCACGCGGATGTTCTCGAGTAACCCGCCAATCCTGAGGCGCTGTACAGGTTGAGCATTGCGGCCCTGCGAATCAGTCTGGAGGCCGGCGAACCCATCGTCGCCTCCCACCAAGGCCTCTGCGTCTTCGGGTGAAAGGAAGCAAAAGTGTGCGCGCTTCTTAATGTAGGCTAGGATGGCCACGCCATCAAACGTGAGTCCAGTAATATTGAGTTTCAGGGGTATCCCAACGAAGCTTTGCATGGGATAGTCTAGCAGAATCTCTGCAGTAAGTGACATTTTGATATCTCCCGAGTACTGCACATGTGCTACGACTTGTATGTCTTCGGGGCTCTTTTCGTGCATCCGATGCGGTGATACAGACGGCGTCCCGTTGTAGCCTTGTTGAGACGACAAGTCATCTGATCCGGGCAGCGACGGCCCCTTCCCGTCATCGTGTTGGTGTTGTGAAGATGGGCGAGTGCTGGGATCCGGATTCGACTGCGGTGTCAAGGTGAGAGAGTTCACTGATGCAGCGTGGCGCAATCGCCTGTTAGTCGGCGTTGTTGGCCGACCATATGGGTTATCCAGCCAGCCCTGGAGCTGTGCACCTGCAACATGGGCAAGAGGAGTAGTTGCACCCGACAGACCTGCGCTCAGAGGCAGATGGAAATAGTTGATATTAGAGGTACCACCGGGTATGCCCGGTGTGGTAGCTCCAGGAAACAGGGAGCTTGCTACTTGCTGTCTTGGCGGAGCACGGTGTACAGGCGGTTTTGGCAGAACATTTGACAAGCTTTGGCGAGGATGCTCTGGCAGGTATGCTTCTGCACGGCTGGTCTCCCTGCCAGTGTCTCTCGGATGCTGCTCCTTGGGTAGACTGATGGCAGGATTGTCGAGCTCTACACCTTGAGTACTATCCGCATTTCCATCTGGATAATCTTCGTCTTCTTCGTAAAAGTCGGGTAGGGGGTCACAGATGTCTTTGATCTCAATTTCTGGAGGTGCGCTACCAAAGTCGAACGAGTGGACGTGAACAGAACGGATAAAACGCGGCAACGTCACCTGCTGGAACTTTTCATGTATAAAAGCCCGTATAGTCTCGGCCCGGGAGATGCCATCAGCGCCTCCCGTCAGTGTATCCCAGTTGATGTCAATTGACATTGCTGGGGCGGATTGCTGGGAGTTTTGGCAGAACGTTGTTGCTGTGAAGAGCGGAAGTGAGCACGGCCGTTGGAACACCGGAAATCAACTACGAATTAGGAACAGCGCCGGATGGCTGACCAGTCAGCATATTCAGCCACTCCTCCACCTTTTCCAGCCTTGTGATCTGCATCTGCATTACGGAGTAACACTTTACGTACCGGCGATACAGTAGGTATGTATGACGAGGCTACTCTGTATGATTTCCGCTTATGTACTTGGCGATCGCCAATTGAGTATTGTATATGTGTAACATCCAACTCATGACGACTCAAGAAGCTTCGTCTATCATCGCAAGCTGACCAATAGCAGAAGTCACCAAAGACTGCTTTAATGATCGCGCATCTCTAGCACTACACTACACACCATCTGGATTCTGCACTTGATCATATACACACCAAGAAGACGCAAGACACCGAGCCGCATAACGTTGCTGCATGAAACACCTTCGGCGCGCCTGTGCTGCGGCTCGCCTCTGCAGCTTCCTGGGCGCATATAAATTGAACCATAAGAGCAAGGACTGCAAGGCGACGCAAGACTATGGCTGGGGTGCAGGGTTCTTTGCCATGTAATATTAACGGTGTGGGTGCTATGTACTATTACCTAGTCACTGATATATACCTAGTTAGTAGGTACCTAAAGATTGCACTGATGACGCCAACCGAACAAGCACCAGATGCTCTTTGACGAATCTGACCCGGCCCTAGCCTACCACGAAATACTATATAGGTACATAAATTAAATCAATGGTTCGTGGCAAAGAACAAGGGTAAACCTTCATATCAACCGACACGGCATGACCTTCGTGGCTCAATCCTCGGCGGGTCCAATCGTGGAGGCCAGGCTGATTGGCTTCTAGAAGGCGGTTTTCCCGGCTGGCTGCAGGTGCGTATATGCGGGCCCTGGCGTATAAATCGACTGCGCGCATATACGTGTATAATCTCTCATACTCGGCTATATGGCGATCGGGCCATTTTGGTAAGTATACGACGGCCGCGCCCTGGCTGCAGAATCACATGCGAGTCTTGAGCCTTGGGCCCGAATACCTAACCTCAATGCCTCTGCCTTGTGCACAGAGCAGTGTGTCGTTTGTAAATGTAAATTTTTTTTTATGCTGGGGAAGATTACAAGGCTGACTGTGTTTGCCCAGCTTGTTCCTCCCGGGCCCCCTGCTCTCTGCTGGAACCGTGATGCTGCATACCGCAATGTGGTTCAATCTATCATCTGGTAGATGGAGCCTTCCTAGATCCGTTAAACGCCCCGTGCGGACCCTGGTACGCTGCATGTTGGAGATGAGTGCAAGGCCATATCCATTAATTATGTACTCACCTCTCAGGTCTTGGTTGGAGACAGTGCCTTGGCAGCGTGTTTTATAATCTAAGTAGTAGACTCGTGCGCAAGGCTGTAATACTGTACCTTCTCGAGTAATATCGAATGCTAATTGGGATGCTTACCCTGGCTCAGTCACCCAAGAATGTGATGATTTGACAGGAATGATCATGTCCCTTAAGAGTGTTTGGTGGGGTGGGGTGCAAGTAGTGGTAGCTGTGGTAGCTGTGGTAGCTGTGGTGTTGGGAACCAATGACAATGCAATGCGGCGCAAGGAAGCTGTGTGAATGGTCCATTTGCGGATTCTTGCTGGGTCCAAATATGACCAGGGAAAGCGGGATGGCACTATATACATACACAGTAACACAAGTCGACACGTTAAGACGTAGGCCCTGTTCTAAAACAGCTGAGTGCCTTGTTGGATGGCCGTTCATTAATTGACTCGACTGTATACTGTGTTCTCTCCCCTAAGCTTCGACGCTGCGCAGCCCTCAGAGGTGGCAGGTAGTGTATCATGATAGCAATAACGATAGAAAAAAAAAATCTTTTAAACAAAACAAAAACAAGCTGCATGGGCCATCATGGCAGCTTGGAGCGTCGGCAAAATTAAGCCCAGAGAAGGACGAAGAAAAAAGAAATGTAGAGTAATACAAGCTGAGAAGGGATCCTGCAACATGGGGCTTGTTTGTAACCAAAAACGCCGGACTCGTTGTGTCCAAAGGGTCCCGGTGAAAGCCAATGCCCGCTGAACGCCAGTGCTTTTTTTTTTTAATTCCATGACGCCGTAAAATGCAACCTGCGGGGGAGGCAGAGAGAGTTGGCAACCAGTGCGCTAGTGTGCAGCCAGTGCGCTAGTGTGCAGCCTGCAGCCTGCATGGCATTGCACGTGACCAATAGTGGTAGGGGGAAATGGGCAGAGGGTATTGTGGAGACGCCAGTCTACGAGTGGTGATGGTGATGACGACGACGACGATGATGATGGTAATGGTGATGGACTGGTAGAGCTTGGGGTCAGCCAGGCGCATAGTAGTGGACCCAGGCAGAGGGAGCGTACCTATGAATGATCACAACGATCGCACTTTTCGTCGTGCTTGACAGTCTTTGTGTTGATGCCACTGCATGGGCCGCCGCCTCTTGAAGGAGCACATGGCGCCTTGTCCTGGTACTCATGGCCACAGCCATATTTGTGTATGACCTTGGTGCACATGTTGGGCGGTGAATAAGGCGAATTGCTGAGGGGCGCGGTCGCACAGTGGGGGAGCGTCTCGAAGGTTGGATGTAGCGTGCGTGAGGACCAGATGGAGTGGGGGGAGCGAGTAGGCGCTGATTGGTTGGGCTGCGGGACCTTTTGGGGGAAGGTTCGTCGCGGGACAGGGCAGGCACAGCCGTGGTGATTTGGCAGTAGCAGCGGGGCAGCAGGCAGGTGCGCAGGAGGGTGGGGGCAGGAGCAATCCAAAAGAAGAAGGAACGAAGAAGAAAAGAAGAAGAAAAAAGGAAGGAGGGAGAGAGGGAGGGAGAGGGGGAGAGGGGGAGAGAAGAGGAGTGGAGACAGACACAGAGAACAGAGAACAGAGAACAGAGAACAGAGAGACAAGAGAGAATGGAGCAAGTGGCGTGGATAGTCGAATTGGTGGGCAAAGCGGAGGAATGGGCGGTCTTTTGTTGCTTCTTGAGCAGGTGCAGGTGCAGGTGCAGGTGCAGGCGACAGAGGGAGAGACGGAATGGTGGCAGCAGAACAGAACAGAGACCAGGCAAGGTAGCTGGAAGCGACTTATGGGCGTGGGCGTGGGCGCAAGGTGCAGCGGTGCAAGGTACAAGGCAGTTCTCAGCGAAGAAGCTATGTGGGTGAGGAATTGGTCGAAGCGTTCAAAAGGGATAGGCTGGGGCAGCGCGAGAGATTTATAACAGAGGCATTGCTTGGTGCCGGAGTGACGGTAGCTCTGGCAAAGATGTTAATTCCTGCTCCCGTTTGCAACAAGACGAGTGCGACAAGTCGTGTACACCACCTGGGCAGCCGTTGGCCCCGTGCGGAAAGGCGCAAGGACACACATACGCGGAGCGCTAGTCTTCACGCCATCTGCAGGCCAGCTGCTTCTCGCGCGTTGCCATCTGCGGTGTGCCCACTGCGGTCTGATGCACCCGCCCACCCAATCCTGCGCCCTGCCACCATGAATCCATCATGGTTGATGCCATTGCACAAGCCCACTCGCTCGCCGTCGAGTCTGCCTGGTCTCTCTCTCTCTCTCTCTCCTCCCATTGACTTGTCCATTCCACACACACACACACACACACAGCCTTGGCCAGAAGAGGAGGAGGAGGAGGAGGAGGAAGAGGAGGAGGAGGAGGTGGCGGCATCAGAAGCATATTATTATCATTAACTATGGTAACTAGTTAGTTAATAATAATAGTTAATAATAATAATAACAATAACAATAACTATACATGTACGGAGTATACATATAGTTATAGTTGAATACATGCAAATAGTTATATATATAGTTATATAGTTATATAACCAACTATACCTACTTACCTGGAGTAATATACATATATGTAGCTATGTACACAACACGACAACAACAAACATACCACTCGCACCTCGCACCTTCCCTACATACACTAATACATATAACCCCCACCTTCCAACCACTGACATCCTCGCTCCCTCACTATGTAATAATACCAAGTTACAGATACCTAATCATCTTCCACCACCATCAATTCGTCTCTTCGTCTCTTCGTCTCTCTCTCTCTCTCTCTCTCTCTCTCTCTTCATCTCTCTACGCATACAACATACCTATTAGTGCCTAACATTAGCCGCTTCACAAAACACTTTGCCGCTCTATAGCACGCAGATCCAACGGAGATAATCCCGCCCACTCCTGTCGCCCCAACCCTGTCTGGAATCAGATGCCTCTTGGAACACACACCACCACCACCACCACCACCACCACCACTGCACCACAGGGCTGATGATGTACCTACCCTCTGTTTCCTCTCAACTGGTCACCAGCGCCACCCATCGGCGCACAACGTTTGCTCGCCGTCTGGCGCGCCACCACTGGCACACGTTGCTTGCCGCTTGGGTCGTCGCCTGCAGCCTGCAACACCATTTGTCCTCGACTCGTCGTTGTGTCGTCTCTTTGTGCATCCCCAAGCCCTGCCCAAACTAATACGGCCAACATGGCTGCCATTGTCCAAACACACGACTTGTCCGGGGCCCTTGTTGCTACATAATAACCACGATTGCACATCATTCACGCATGGCACCCCTGCCATGCAACGGTTTTGGCTCGATACCTTCATTCGATGTCATGCGGCGATGCACCGTGTCCACTTTGGGTCTACAGCGCATTGTCAACGGTTACGGGTGGAACTTTGATGCCCACCGGGCCCATCCTTGCATGCTGATTCCTGATTTCGCACGGCCAAGAGCAGCCTGGCCCAGGTGGAAAGCCCAAGCCCCAGAATAGGTAATGTCAATGGGCCCTTGGTCCTTGGTCCATATCAACTCTCACCTACCAGAAACGAACACACAACCGTCTTGTTTGCCATGCTGGCAAAACAAAAAATGTCGCCGCCGCTGGGACAAGGCTAGCCCATGATTTGGGTTTGCTGCAAACACGCTGGTTTCCGAGATACTGACCACATCTCCAACGTGTAATAATGTGATCCAACGTCTTTGCCTCTTTGGTCACTGACTGCCAAATACAGCATTTCAATTTTTTTGCGCCAACGTTACAGAATTCACCAAGTTGCTGCGTCGCTAACGAACCATTGCCATGATTGGCTCGTTTCCAACTCCCGCTCTTGACGCAGTGCAATAGGAGAGTCTCTCTGGTCATGTGTGCTGCCGTGGGTCCCATAATAAAACCTTCATGACACAACCGCACCCGGCGGATGCTGTGTCGCCTGTCACTTTTTGGTGAAAGCTGTTCTTTCCTAATGCGGACTAGCTCACCGGCCCGCGCACCTCAGATCGCCCTTGTGCAGCCATGTGCGTCTGCGTCTGCGCCGTCGTAAGCCCAAAGTAAAAACCGTCCTCCTACACTGGCGCAGGACAACTGGCGGCAGAAATACACCAACCCGCTGATGCAAACCTCGCGCCGTCCAAAGCCTGTACTGTACCAGTCGGGCTGTTTGTTTGTGGCTTCATGCAAAGTGACTGACCAACTCGATCTGGCTTTTCATTGTTTTAACCACGACGAGTGCCTCATGCTCCCAATCGAACCCGTACAGCAAACTTGTTCGGGTTCGGGTTGGCTGCGACAGGCCGTGTGCCGTACCGCCTCCATCTCTAGCAATAGCTATCGCGCCACAAGTCCCGTCTCTCACCAGCCTGGGCAACCCCGTTCTTATGGTTGCCGATTGAGGAGCAAGAGTTGCTGCCATGGTTGTGCTGTTTGGGCACAGCAGCCATTTATGTACCATGATCGTCACCTTTTGGCCTTTGATCTATGCATGGCATTGTTCGACATATCAATGCGACTGATTTCACACTTGCGCCTTGGCCAAATGGGGGACAAGAGCCGGCCAACACCGGGATCACAAAAGGCTCGGCTATGCCTGCTCTGCGAGACACTCGGTCGCATTTCGCGCCATGCGGGGTTGGCATCACTTCGGCCTATTTGTTCTCGAAATCATGAAACGGCTTCGCCCACAGTGTCAATTTCGCGTACCTAATTGTAGGCACCGCCCTACGCGTCTCTTCACTAGGTACCTATTGCAACCAATCTGGTACCTAGCCCAAGACAAACATTGCTCACTCCGTCGATCTTGTCTTTTACTTTGTCAAGAGTCAAGACTCAAGACTCAAGACCCCCTCAAAAGAGTTTCCAGATGAAACACTACTCGACTTGTCACATTTTGGGCCGGTTGCTGGCTTTAGCCTCGTGGGATTATCTTTACCCAGGGTTGTCTTCTTCTTCTTCTTCTGCCCATCAAATGATAGGTATTGCTCCTGGCGGCGACAAGTCCTATCACGGACTGCGTCCGATATACTTCTGGTTTAGGGTGGATCAAATGCAGGACGACCACGGAGTAGGTAGGTGTGCGTTAATTTACTTGTTGACATGGCGTGAGAACAAGCCGCGAACAGGTGAAGACGCTGTTCTTCCGCCCATTACACAGCCTGCAGCGCTGGACTTGAACCCTCTTCAGCATCATCTGTAGATTGCGTCATGTCAGGGCTGGAACCGTTCTTCCAACAAAGTTGCTTTTGGTCTGGTTGATGTTGTCAGATTGAGATGCCGAGGGAGGAGCGTCTGCAATTTGATAGTCGGCAAAAGATGTTTGTGCAGCAGATGCGCAACACTTGGGATAACATGGCCGGCCCAATAGTCGAGTGGTGTCCCTGGCTTTGGTCTAGGTTACATATCCATACGGAGTACGGTGGAGCTTCATGTGAAGCCACTTTATCAAAGAAAACGGGCATCCCGTAGGGGTCCCTACCGAACCGCGCTCCTTGACTCGCGGCACACCTCGGCCCGCGCGCAAGTCCATCGGCCTCTAACTGCAAGTTCCGACTAGGCGAGCCGTGTCCACTGTCAACGACTAATTAGCTGATCTGGAATTTTTAACTTTTAGAAATGTTCAACCTAGATCCATTACGGTTCCCTTTTTGCTTTCACACTAAAAGCTTTATGCACGAGAGCGAAGTTGAGAACACCTGCGGCAAGGTTTGACCTTAGGTCTCAAAGCATAGACTACACCATCAGAAGATCTTTTCCCCAAGAGGATCTTTCTTCCATTCTATTCCCTAGCTAAATACATAGTAGTTGGCTCATCGCAAAACACTACGACGCAGGACAGACAGAAATTGCTGGCAATACAGAACCACTGGGCTTGGATCCGTGGGTCGGCCGAAGGCTTTTGCCTCTAATGTCGCTACAAAATTGCTCAAGAGAAAGGCTGGCGGCCATGGCATCCTATTTCGGCAATGATCACAATACCTGCCTGAGAAAAAAAAACAGTAGGTACGTAGTAATCAGGTTACAGGTATGTATAACTTGGCTGGGGAAAAAATGGATGATTAGCGAGAAAGAAAAAAAAAGATCCCCTTCCCCCTCCCCCCAAGTTACGGACACTTTTAAGCTTTGTGAAGTATTGCAGCGGAGCACCTGCCGATGATGCTTGTATGGATTTTCGGCATGGTGCGTGGTCTACGATACGGCACCCAGTCTAGACCTAATTAGCAAAGCAGTGTTGTGATTCGCATTTGGAAAAGTGATTGTCGCAGCAGCGCTTTGAAACGTACATGTGGCTTTTCACACACACAGCCTGCCCACGTTCTCGGACAAGAATGCTAAAACAGCCGTTTTCCGCGTAGGGCGTAGGGCACATGCGAACGAATTGGGCAAGGGCGACATACACTGGATATGCAAAAGTGGATCATGTGGTGATGGACATGCACGAAAGTGGGAGCATTGATATGGAGTAGGGTTGTGGCTGGTTCATTACAACTTAGGTGTTTTGATTTCTAAGCGCAGAGCATTTGGACGTGGGGTTGGACGTGGGTGTGAGACCAGGAGCAGGATTGATGGAGGTGAAGGAACCGCGCGGTGCAATCACGTTGCTTAGTAAGACGTTGCACGTGTGGGGTAACTTAGTTGGCTCTGCTTTTGAGGAGGAGGAAAAAAGGTTGCTTCTACGCCGTGAGTGAGTGGGTGTGTGTGAGAGAGATATCAAACCATGTATACCTAGTCTACTTGTACATAAAGCTATGTACAAACGATATCTACCGGGACTGCCATACACAACGCGTGACTCTTCCCTTTTTTTTTTTCCTCCCCTTTTCCTTTCTTTTTCTCTCTCTTTTCTCCCCAACAAGCTTCATGTAGCAGTATACATATACGTTATAACACAAACTCTACCCCAAAGTATAATGAACAAATAAAAAGTACTGTATCTCGGCCTACAAGTCGTAGAAATTCTTACATGTGCTTACCTTGTAAGGAAATATACTTTGTTACAATCCTAGGTAACTATACAGGTTTATACTTTACGAAAGCCCCCCCCCCCCGTATATCCTTTGTTGCTTATATCAAGCTTAATAAGCACATACATAGTATGCCGCAGGTGCACAAGGGAATTTGAGGTTCAGACGTTAGTTTTTTTTTGCTCGCTTCGATGGTTTACATAGTGTTATGGGTCTCTTTATGCTCTTGGTGGTGATTATTTTTAGTAGTAGCCTGCTACACTTACACTAAAGCATTCATCTAAGCTTAGCTGACTACGGCATAGTAACGACGTCATACAAGTCTCATTGAGCAGGATTCGTTGGATATGGTATAAGATGTTTAGAGCATCATCGCCTTAGGATGCTGGGATTTGTGCTTTATAGAGTAATTATACTTACCTGCAGTGTATTCCAACGCACTCTTGTCTTAAGGTTGTGTAGTGGCGTATAGACTACGGGGACTTCAAGGTATATCAAGAAGAGAGTTGTAGGATCAAGACATTCTTACTCTGTATTCATCTCGGTTTACTTACCTTAACAGATGCAAATTGTTGGATTATTGAATGCCGTCGAGCTCTTCGCTCATAAGTGCGGGTGAACATGCCTTACTTTCGGAGAAAAAGGACCAGACTCTCACTTCCAAGAATTACAGGAAGAAAAGCGTGTGAATTGGACAAAAGCAAATATAAACCCTACGGCACGAGAGATCATCCGTGTATATATCTCTATACTCCCGAAGAAACCTAGCACTCTGCTCCGTCCTTCTCCCCGGAAAGAAAAAAAGTTGGAGAATTGCATTCTAAAGCAGAATACTTGACTTTAAAGCAAAAGTCTCTGAAAAGATACGTAGCGCATCACATTGTACCTGCAACCACTACACTTAATGCTCCACATAGCACCAAAATACCCACTCACACCATTTAGACATAAACATCGACGCTGTATTTGTTGACCGCATATGTCGCAGGGCCGCCAGTGAATGGCTCGGTACCTTGCTGCAAGACTAGCCTCAACATTAACGCTGCACGTCACTCCGAGAACGACGAAACCACATACCAATCAAATTCTGTTGATCGACCGGGAATCCCTGAGTTTGCTGTAGGTAGTTGAAAAACAGCTTGATGTCTGCGTTGAAGTTGGTGTACCATGCATTGCCCTGAGGAAGGAAGCTAAAAACTTTCATGTTGCCGTTGAACCCGCTGTACACGTCCCAATTGTAGCCGGCTAGCTCCAAGGACACGATCTTGCTGCCGATTGGGTAGACGCCTCCGATGCGAGCAAGCCTATTGAGGTTAGACTGAGTGTTTGTGTGTGTGTGTGTGTGTGTGTGTGGGAAAAATCAAACATTGCGGTTTGAAGGTAGGTAGGCACGTGGGTAGTTACCAGATCATGACTTCGTAGTCACCGCTGCTAGTGACGTGGTTAGGGTCTTTGGCAGTGAAGATATCATACGCAACGTTGGCGCGGGTGTTGCTGGGAGTGTCGTAGGTCCACAGGATACTGGTGGACATGCTCTTTATGCGGCTGATGGTAAGGCCCTTTTGAAATTGCCTGCCTGCATTCACGTAGCTTTTGACGTGGTCTTGGCCGCCTTGCCATGTCCATTTGGTGCCCCAGCTAACGCCGAGGCTTGAGGTGCTATAGATGTATGTGCATTGGCTGCCAGACTCAGCTGCGTCCATGCCCCAAAGATTGTTGTTGAATTCGTAGCCACTGGCGGCGTAGTAAGCGTATTGAGAGCATAGAGATGCTGCTTGACGGCGTATTGGTGTAGCTGGTGCTTCTACTCGTGTGGCAATTGGGTTGGATGAAGCCAGAGCCAATAGACTGGTAAGAATTGCAATGGAAAAAAGCATGTTGAAATCGAAGAGCAACTATGGTATCAAACTATTTGGTGCTGGCTCAATTCTCTAGGTACGCCCTCCACTGATACTTATTCTTATACCCATCGTAGCAACCGAATAGAGAATTAATGACATAAGGGACCTACGGGTTCAAGTGCCGTTCTGCTATTCGGGAACAATTCCGTTAGTTTTTCTGGAGACGAATGCATGCTATCTCCCCACAATGGGGTCTTGTGTCACAGCTAGAGAGAAAAACTCTAGGATTTAAGAGGATCTAGGGGTACTGATCCTGTAGATTAGCACGGGTGTTCGGTCCTCCAACTCGAAAAGAGAAGGCCCTAGTACGAAGTAGTATAAATATGTAATGAGTTCAAATTGCCGGTGGCGGCGAGGGATATCCGGTGTTTATGGTTCGTGTAGAACATCCTAGTAGTTTGGGTGCCATCACTATATAAACCCTAGAAATCGGCTTAGTTGCATAATCGGTGAGTGTACATATATGAAGTGCCCTTTGCGAGTCCTGTTCGCTCCGACGTATTTCCACCAGTGACCACCTTCAGCAAGAATTTTGTAAGCAGAGGTCAATGGCTCGTAACTTGTAATCTTTAAAGAAGAAAGAAAACGACATTACCCCTATTTTCTGGTTTCGAGCATATGTGAACTGACATGAGATATATGCATCAGATCCGCTGACGTGCAGAGCGCTATACTACACACCCGCATCGCGCCATTGAAATAGCGGCTTCGATGTACGTGTGATCATATTTTGTCCACGTAAGTAGGGCGAAAGGTCCGGGTATGAGGATAGTCGGCGGAGAGTAAGTCAAAAGGGGCACTAGCAGAATGTAACATTGAATGTTTTGTGCAACGCGAAGAGGCTGACAATATTCAGTGGTGGAGATCCTTGGGCTGATGGACTGATTCGAGCTTCGCGAACATGAGACACTTCCTGAGAATAGGTGGCCAGATATGTAGCTCTAGGCTATGTGGTTCATCGAAAATATAATTCCACAATAACGTTAATCAAGTTCATTCTCCTCTTCATCACATCATCTCCTCATCTCACACTTCCTCTCAAGACACCGATATCAATGCACTAGCTCGCTATTGAAGCTTTGCACGCCTTGTAAGCCTCCAGATCTTACTTCGTTTCGAACGTCTTCCTATGCACATGATAGCGAAAGCGGCCCGTACACGCTATGGAGTCGATGGGCTACTGAGTCGTGTGACCTTTGAGGCCGTAGTTTGGTTTGTCAAGAAATAGGTGAGCATAATCTCAGGCTTCATCAACATATAAAGCCCCAAAGTCAGAGGCGGCGCCCACTCCATGGCCCTTGAGTCGATTCTTTTGAGCGACAAGCATGTTGGGCTGCCGAAAGGCGCACCGAGTATCTCCTTTCACAAACAATTCTTGGATGTTTCTTTTTCTGCGAAAAACACCAAGTAGGTATGATACTGAGGCTGCAGTATCTCATTCGACAAGTAGGCCGAGGTAATCCAGGCCCCATGACCTGCAAGTCCGGACGAATGGCAGAATATAGATCATGTCTGGAACGCTCCTTGATTCGTCAAGCTCTGTCTAATAAGCAAATCAACTCGCTTGTTCTCTGTATGGTCAAGATTTAGTCCAAGGACAACGCCCGCATTGTCGATCTGCGGGGATTGCTCAATGATCGAAACGCCATCGCATTATTCTTCGCTTATAGGTTATATTTAAACTGATATGAACCAGTCTCTTCAGGTTTTCTGATGTATAACGGTCCGTGGTTCCGTCAACAGTGGCCACCAGTTGTTTTGGCGATCGCTGCAGTCTGAGACAAATTTATGTCAAGTGCGTCTCTCTACAAGTCATCTGAGTACTTTACTGCCAACACTATGACGGTAGCACAAGTAACGGCCTTTGGAGTTGAGGGAGATGGTGCCCTGCACTGCTTTACAGGGACTAGAGAGTGAGGTCGTTTCAAGGTTTTCCAAGGTTGTCATCCTAGGTTAAGCCCAGTGATAGAAAAACCAGCGGAGGGGACGGGAAGATGAAATGTGCAAAGTGCCTAATTCACAATAGTTGCTCGCTATTCGCACTCGCAGCTAAATGGATTTGTCTAGAGAAGAAGTCTAGATGTCGCAGTACTACGAGCTGGGATCTTTAGATCCCTGCAACAGGTGCGTCAACAGCTCAACGCCTCCCCCAACGCTCATAATTCATTGGATCGCCGAAATCCACCAAAGAGATCAGCGGCGCTGCTTAGAGATCAGTTGTCGCAGAGAGCTTTCTAATCGCCAGATCGGTGCTCTCAGCAGCTCCTGTAATCATCTATCAACAGGAGCTACCTTAGCTAATAGCGCTGCTTATAACTATATAACTAGTTATTTAATAAGTTGTTAATAGCAAGCACTGCGTCTATAAGCGTAGACTGCGTAGTACTTACTACTCTATTTCTTACTTATATATATAGATAAAGGCTAAGCTTAGTTATAGTATAGTACGATAGTAATTATTTTCTTACTTACTTCTAAGTTCTAAGTTCTAAGCTCTTCTTCTTATTATAGTTATAAGCCTAGCGCTTTATACTTAGTTACAAGACCTTTCTTATCTCTTATTTATTCTCTTAATATTATTACTAAAATAATAAACTTCTAAGAAAGTATTACTTGTTATGGACTAGCCCTACTAATAGCAATTGGTAGGTGTGCGAAAGGAATTGTATTTCTTAGAGACTTAAGAGGAGTAGAGAGGATAGCAGACTACTTATACATGTTGCGTGCAGGCTAGGCTAAGCCTGTGCAAAGGATAATCATACAAGAGCTAGGCAAAGCCTAGATCTGTAACATTACTTTTCTACTCTGTTCTATTATCCCTTAATAATCTTACATAACTAACTAACATAGTTAACTACTAAATATTACAAGATTTCTCTTGTCCGCACTTGTGACTTCGTTTACCCCTAACAACGCTAACGCATTAAGCATATAAATTTTCTAATCCTATACTTCAACTCAATGGTATCAAAACTATTCTGTCCTTTTTCTCCTTCTAGCCTCAATCAAGCAGCAACCTCTCCCTCCGCAAACGCACGCGCAATTTCCCTTGCGACGCCCAACCTCAGGATGCGCACGACATCATCAGCGCTTGTGCCCTTGTGAAATCCACGACGCCAATCCCACGCGCGCTTACGCTCATCGACATGGCCTCCTCTTACCAACACTGCAGAACTCTCAGTGCTCTGACCACCCGCGGACCCGAAATCTGCACTGCCAATGAGCGAATACTGACTCGAAGCGGTGGTGAGATTAGATGTCGATTTATGTAACGACTGCGAATCGTGTGCGGCTAATAATGCGGTAGAGAGGACTTCTTCACATTGTGATTTGATCATGCTAGGTGCTGTGGCCAGGTCTTCCATGGCAGCGAGTAGGGCGTAAAGGTGGCGGAGGGTTAGGATGCGTTTGGGTTGGTTGACAAAGATAAGAGCTTCGCCGAGGAGTGGGAGAAGAACGTCGACTTGGACTACGGTTTCAATTTCGGGATCGTAGAGCCCACCGCGGATGCTGGATGCTGCGCTTGCAATGATGACCATGAGAGCGTTGGCTGCAGCATGTTTTCGGGCTTGGGGACGATGTGTGGGCTTTTCGCCTTGCTTCAAGAGAAGCCCCTCGTCTCTGAGATCGTAGAATTTCCGTATTGTTGCGTAGCCACTAAGGTTATTTGAAAGCATGGATGCTGCTTCGGAATCGAGGCTTGCGAGCTTAGTAAGGGTCTGCTTTGGCGAGGTGATGAGAGACTTTAGAGCTTCGTCGAGTTCGGAAGGCGGTGGATAGGCTACCGATTTGACTAGACAGTGTGCGACCAGAACACGAAGCACTTCTTGTATTTTTGGTGTGTTATGAGAACGTGCGTAGTAGAGAAGAGTGTCGCCGTAATTTTGTGTGTTTGCACTGAGGTGATCGGCGTATTTCTAGCATGATTAGTGTACAGTCTACACAGCGAAGAGAAATCTGACCTACTTGCGCGATTGTCTGGGCATGTTGCGAAAGTCCCAGATCATAGCAAAGCCGGGAGATCTTGTCGACGCGCTCGGATGATTCAAGAGGAAGATCGTTGAGCAAATGTTCAATTCGATTGCTTCCCGATATGCGGTCGTCCAATCTGCCGAGCACTTGAACAGCAACCTCCCAGCCTTCCTTAGATATTGAATCATCTTGGCTCCGTAGCTGCGCCTTTGACGCCAACAGATTCGAATATGCAACCAAAAAGTCGTCCTTTGCCACACCGGTTTTCTGCTGCTCGTTGTAGCTCAACACCATCAAATCACTCTGATCAAATTGGCTCATGATGCCGTTTGCTCGCGTGAACCACTCGCCGGCACTTGCAACCTCTGCAGCTGCGGAGGCCACTGTCAGTGACCAGCTACTGAGAAGCTGTAGAACGCCTTCGACATTATCATCCACAATACAAGCAAGGCCTACTTCGAACCGATCTGTAATGTTGATACCGAGGCCTTCCTCGCTGTTTTCAAATACTGCTGCAAGTGCTGCCGCCATTCGCTGACAGTATGCTTTCACGGGAGTGACATCGACTGGACGAACTCGTTGCGATCGCATAACGAATCGACAACTAGCTGCAAGACTGCCCTGACCGAGGTCTTCTTCTTCGCCACTCCACCATATTGCAAGGGTAAGGACTGCCTCAATCCAATCTGCAGACATGTGTAGAATTTCCTCCTCGTTACCCAGCAAAAGCTGGTACAATCTTCTCAAACTCTCATAGACGGACCAAGGCACCTTACTTTCAGCTTTACGGCTGGCAACGCTGAGTTGAAAATTTGCTTGTGATTGAGAGATGCCAAAATTCGATGCTGTGAACGGCTGTGGTGCTGTCTGCCGACTGCTGCTGTCTCCTTCCGCAAAATCCTGAAGATCTACGTACACCTGGTAAACACGCTGTCGGAAGATGTTCCAGTCGTGGCCCTTGATGTCCCAGTCTTCTGAGGCCAGAGCAGGACATTCACGGAGAATGTCAATTGCCGCTCGAACTGCTTTGTTGGCATGAATGAGGTGGGAGCCAGTGTACCCAGTGGTCCCGAAGCCGTCGCCTTGTGCGGTTATAGCGTTTTCAAATTTAGCACCTTGCAACAATTGTAGGGCCTGGCTTAGTTTGCCTCGAACTACAGCAGCCAGTACTGCTTCCCAATAGGATGGATGCCTCGAGTATCCGTGCGACTCTTGTAGTACCATGTTCACTTCCGGTAAATCAGCGTATGTCATGTTCAGCCAATCGAGTAGAATCTTGGGTATGGGTGTGTAATGTTGCGAATCGGGTCGGGAAGGAGTGAAAGATATAGCCGAGTTCCGTTGAACAGGCCCAGCAGTTGGGGGATGATGCAGGGTCAGTAAGAGGTTGGCTAAACGATGTGCATGCACAAGACTAATAGGACCACCTAAGTAGCTTGCTGCCAGGCCTCCTTTGATTTTGGATGATGCCTGCCACACTGCCAGCAGTTCCTGTGTAGTCTGACTTAGAACCTCTGTCCTCTTATCTGGCGTATCCGACTGAAGCGACGCATGCACCTTCTCGAGTAAACGTTCGGTCTCCAATATCGCATCGTCGGGCTCTTGGAGTGTAGGGCGATCAATGTTTGGGGTAAGACCTTTGGCAATGGCGAAGAAATCGAACTTGGTCTGTTTCGCGCCTGCTTGCACCAGAGTTGGGCCCGGCTCCAGTTCGTCTGCACTGGCTCGAGATAGCATAGACTGTGAAAATTTATTCTGTGGCTTTGCGCGTCGCTGAGCCGAGAATTGTTCTTCCTCGCTGTCTTCTTCTTCATCATATTCGTCCTCATCCATATCCTCATCCATATCCTCATCTTCTTCTCCCTCATCTCCTTCGTCTTCATACATCTCGCCGTCTGCCTCGCCCTCAGCATCGTCGCCATCATACATAGCGTGCGGTGAGTTGCTAGGCAGACTGTATCCCTGTCCGCTGGTGGTTCGTCCCCGTTGTGCAGCAGGTCGCCCAGAACTCGAAGTGCCAATTGATCCAGACCCAATGCCTTCTAAAACGCCATTTTTGGGGGGTGAGCTGCCGAATAGGGCGGAATGGTTGAAGTCGTAGCTATCGGGCCTGTCAAACATGGGCTGCGATCGGCCAAACAAGCTGTTCGCGGCTGGAGGGGGGCCTGCGGGGGTTGATGAGGGATAGAATGATTGATCGGGGGGAGGGCCTGCGGGGGTGGTCGATGGCCCATTTGGGCTCGATCGGCGATGATGGCGGCCAGGTGTGGAGGGTGGTGTGGAGGATGGGACGCGAAACATTGCTACTGTCGCAATGATGCCTGTAGCCAAGCTAGCAAAGTTGTGGAAGGCTGGGACTGATGCTCAAAACAAAACAATGACAATGGAGACGACGAGTGGCAGTGGGGATTGCCCTTGTCACAGGTAGTTGGCAGATAGGTTGGCAGAGGGGGAAATGGCCCGTCGAGTGTTTTCGTCGCGGTCGCAAGTGTAATTAAATTGAACTCAGCAAGAGCTCCTCAAAGCAACGCGTCTCGAGTTCCCGATTTGGCTTGGTGCAGACTGACTCGGATTTACTATTGCCCGTGCCCGTGCCCATGCCCATGCCCGTGCCCGGCCCGGCTTAATAAGCAGGCAAGCAGCCAGTGCACTCGTTCAACCACACCACCGCCTCTCTCTTTGTCTCCTCTTCTCTTGTCCACTGCCACGTGCGGCTGGAAATTTGCTGCACGCCCAGCCCGTCGACTGAACTACTCTGTACGGAGCACTCCGTACTATTGCAGCATTTATTTTATATTACTTTTCAACAACTTTTGCTGGTTCCTGGATCTGCGAAACAGGCCCTGCTAGCAGCGAATTAGACCAGCCCAGCGTGCGTCTGGTAATAGTGCTTCCAGCCACATGATGAAAGCGGATGATTCGATACTCCGTAGTTAATTACCTAGGTATTATCGCACCGCTCGCTTCCTCTCGAGCAACTCCTGTCCTGCAATCCTGCAAGTTGTACAACTATTAATACTCCGTACTAAACTTGTCTTCACTGCTTGTCTGCCGGCTTTGTCTCGGCTTAGTTAGTCGACGATCACTTGCCAGCCCTCCACCTGCTTACAGCTGACGTATGTACGGAGTATTATTACCTGTAAAACTCATAAACGCTGCATCCCGCTGTCTACCGGCCTCGGTCACACCCTGCTGAGCCCCGGCACTTCCGCATCGTCGCTCGCCCCTCGCTGTTAGCTTCGTGCGACTTTGTGGGCTGTCCATTGCTCTGTGAATCCTAACTAATGTCTAATCTCCGTCGCTTCCTTTGATCTTCTTCTATCCTGTCTCCCGAGTCTTATTGTCTTGCGCCCGCCTCCTCCCGGACCACCACCCACCATGGCTTTATGGCAAAAGACCAAGACCAATTCAAAGGCTGGCTTCGACAAAGTCTATAACCTAGTCGACAAGCTCGGCGCGCCTGTCAATCGCCTTTCTAATAAAGTAGGATCTGAAGCCTTTTGGCCCACCACGCTCGACAAAGAGTCAGACAAGGCTGCGCGCATTTTGAAGAGCTTCTGCAGTAGGTTTAGACGCACACATCTATAGCAATGGCTGCTAATGTCACCCTAGAGGATGGTTTCTACCAAGAAGAGGAACGCCCACACGACGAAGGCGTTCCTCAAGGCAAGCAACGAGTACTGAAGAAGATCCCGACCAAAGTGATTCAGAATGCAAAAGGCCTCTGCATCTTCACCACGATGCGTACTGGCTTCTGGGTCAGCGGATCAGGTGGCGCTGGCATCCTTGTCGCGCGCAAACCGGACGGAACATGGTCACAGCCATCTGGCATCATGATGCATACAGTCGGAGTAGGATTCCTGCTTGGTGTTGACATTTACGATTGCGTCATTGTCATCAATTCAGAAAAGGCGCTCGAAGCTTTCAAGTCTATACGCTGTACACTAGGCGGAGAGATCAGCGCAGTAGCAGGGCCGGCCGGTATGGGAGCCATGCTGGACACCGAGATTCACAAGCGACAGGCGCCTTTGTTTACATATATCAAGTCACGAGGGTTTTACGCAGGGTTACAACTCGATGGCACCATTGTCATCGAACGTGTAGACGAAAATGAGCGTTTCTACGGAGAACGAATCAGCGCGCAGGATATCCTAGCTGGAAAAACCCGATACATTCCGCCGGAGACGACGAGACTGATGGAAACGCTCAGGGCGGCACAGGGTGACACGGATGTTGACGAGTCCTTGATGCCAGACGAGCCGGGGCCGTCAGACTTTGAAATTTCGGCCCCGGATGAGAAGAGTTTTGGTATTCCTGATGAAACGGACCCAGATCCCTATGGAGTGCTTGCGCTCCAAGAGGCTGGACTGGAAATTAAAGAAGCAGGTACAAAGGCACGGCCCACGAGCGAACAATTTGAGTTCAGACCCAGCCCAACAAGTCCAATATACACAACATTCAGACGAAGCATGGACCGGTCCAGTATCGCGGCAAGCAGGCGATCCAGTTGGCGGACCAGCACGATAAGCAGTGTGATGGAGCCTCGGGCACCGAGCATTATGGTTGATACATGCACCCAGACTGATGATCTTCCGCCCCCGCCTAAGAAGACCCCTCCTGCCCTACCGCCCAGGAACAGCGTGGCACGCACACCGTCTCCTCCATTGGCCGAAATACCAGAGGCCAATGTCGAAGAAGTGACTCCTCAAGCGGCAAAGTCCCAGGAAACCGTTATCGAAGGTTCGAAGCGCTCTAGCTCACCTACCGCGACAAAAGGATTCGAGGATGTTGAGCTAGATGAATATCTCGAAGAAGAGCCAATCATCCACGAAGTTCACCAAGCCGCAGCACCTCAGGTCATCACCCGCGCTCGCGTTGTGCAAGTAGCCAAGCCTGTCGCCCCAGCACTTCCAGTCAGGAGTCCCTTCCGCAACAGGTTCTCCACCGCATCTATTGCATCGACTGAGAACTCTCCTGACGCCACAATTGCCCCTGCGTCTACAGCGGAGAAGCAGAGCCCAGTCTCCACCCCATCTCTCAGACATGGAGACTCTACTTCCTCGTTGTCGTCTGTCGAGGGTGCTAGTCTCGAGCGCATCAGCAACAAGCTTCAGCCCAAGTATTCAAACGAGGCTGTGCCAGAGCCAGAGGCGAAGAAGTCGGAGAACGAAGCCGTTCAATCACGTCCAGAGTCTCCCCTCAAGGCTGTGCATATTCCAGGAGGCTTTCATTAGGTGACACTCCTCATCAAACCCTGTCAGTCAACGCGCATTTGATTAAATGATTCCGAATGGCAGCGGCAGTATCGCAAATGAATCGCCTTATTAAGCTGGTGAAATAAATGAAATGACATCACCACCTGGTTGCTTGCCTTGGTGTGTGCTCTGATTACGCAGCTCAGCACTGAGCAGCTCTGCAGGAATGGCCTGACTCCTGCACCATGGGAGGGATCAAACCTTCCCCGACCCTACTTTACCTTTATCTTTTACGTTTGATGACATTGATATATACTCGCTTTGCCGTGGCTTTACGATAGGTTCCTTCGTACGATTCCCCCATGTTGCATATTGTATTCCTTTCGCTTATGTATTTGAGTGGAAAAGTAATTACTACCAAATCTACTAGCATCATTAATCACGTTTTACATTACCTGATTTGTATCATAATACTTGTATAAACGTGAGATATAGCTGGATCATGGTCTCAAGATGAGTTTGCTCTATATTCAATGCCATAGAGCTTGGGTGGTGGGCAAGCAGCGTACGAAGTACATATTTAATTAACGACCGTGCCACCCCTGCCAAGATTTCGTGAACACTTTTTGCCAGCACCACCAGCCTCAACCTGTGCCGGCAATACAGCTAATTCTCTGTAGCACTTTCAAGGTCTACAGAGCTCCATGAACTAAGCCAAGAAGAAGCCTTGCGCTCTTATGAATCCCAACACCACAATTGTATTCAGCCGGAGTCAGATCTTCACTGTGACACTGCGAGCCGCTGACCGCGAAGTACAATGGCTCCTAAAAAGCCTACGAAGCCGAAATCAACGAAATCGACCCCAAAAACTACGGGTGAGTTTACGATTCTCGAGCTCTCATTGCCAGCAATATCTGGTCTATCAGAGACCTGCAAAGATGCGAAGCACTATATCTACGTCAAGGCACACAAACCAAGCATATCTACGGCAAGCGACGAGCGAAGCCTCTTTATAGCGAATATACCCATCGATGCAACCGAGAGCAATATACGCGCACTATTCCAAGATCAACTGGGTGGCTCCATGGTGGAGCGCGTAGAGTTCGATGCGCCCATCCCAGCACAGCCTATGCACAAACGGTGGAAGATGGACAAGCCCAGCATAGATGACGGTGAGCAGCGCGGGAAGAAGAGAAAGAGGAGCGAGGATGTAATTGTTGCCGAAGGCGTGGTGGAAGACGAAGATAGTGCGCTACCACAGATTTGGCCTGGGAAGTTGCGAAGAAGTGGTAGTGGAGCAGTCGTTGTATTTGTGGATAAGAGGAGTGCGAGAGGCGCGCTTAAAGAGATACAGGAAGCTGTGAAGGAAGGGAGAAGTATATCTTGGAAATCTGGTGATGTTATTGTGGGTATTGAACGTACGTTGATTCCATTGTATACCAGATGTTTCGGTGGTCGGATTCTAACCAGCACACAGGCTACAAAGCTCACAATGCTCTAGCTTGTCCGACCCCGTCGTTGCTCCAGTCTAGCATCAACGCATATCTCACACAGTTCTCGGCCCTCGAGTCTTTACGCAACAGATATCGCAAAACAGCTCGATCAGTACCAGACGAAGATGGTTTCATAACTGTTACTCGTGGCGGCCGCGCAGGACCCGCAAGATTTGAGCAGGCAGAGCAGAAAAAGGCAGAGCTGGAAGAGAGGAAGAAGAAGAATGGCGTCAAGGATGATTTCTACAGGTTCCAGAACAGGGAGCGCAGGAAGGAGGTAGAGATGGGACTAAGGAAGAAATTCGAAGAGGACAGGAAGCGAGTAGAGCGCATGAGGGAAAGAAGAGGAAAAGTACGTCCAGAGACGTAAAAACAGTCATGAACATGTACCCGCCAAAGCGAACTGTTAAGCCAGCCACTGACGGTGGCCAACAACAATGTCTGATACACTAATATGCTATAACAACATCTACAACTTTTCCCTCCCTGTCGGCGCAACCTTTGCCCTCCCAAGCGTGTCCAACTGCATCCACCACGGATACCCCGTAACCTTGGTATTCTCCATAGACCCCGTAAACTTGGGCGCTCTCTTTTGCATAAAACTCTCCACCCCCTCCGTATTATCCGGGCTCCCAAACAACTCATAAAGCACCCTACTATCCAACAAATGCTGGCCCTCGGGCGACCCCGTATCCCTCCACATAAGCTCTTTCATAAGATACGTCGACACAGCCGACGTATTGTGCACCACATCCTCCGCAATAGCGAGTGCGCGCGGGAGCACAACGTCAGGCGAGTCTAGCGTTTCGCTGAACAGGCCATCCCAAATCTTGTCGTTGGCCAGGTACGTCGAGCCTGTTGTGACGGCATGCATGGCGCGCGAGTGCCCGATTAAGCGCGGCAGGAAGAAGGAGCTGCAAGCTTCCATGACAATTCCGCGGCGAGCAAAGACAAAGCCTATCTTTGCGTTCTTGTAGGCTATGCGGATGTTCATGGCGAGAGTCATTGTAATGCCGATTCCTACAGCTGAGCCTTGCAGCGCGCCGATGGTGGGTTTGCGACAGTGGAACATGGAAAGGGTCACGCGGCCGCCACTATTATTCGCTATTGTTAGTCATGTTCAGATTGGGACTTGGGATGGTGTAGTGAGTCGTAGCAGACGGGAGGGGGGAACTGGGGGAAACATACCCATCTCGATGATCTTGGACTTTTTCTCCGTCGCCGCTTGCTCCGCTGCCGAATCCAATGTCCAAATCTGCTCCTGCGCAAAACATCTTTCCGTCGCCTGTGATTACAATGCACTTTACACGATCGTCCACGTCGAACATTCCATATGCCGTCTCAATCTCCTCGCGCATCTTATCTGTGAAGGCATTGTACTTGCCCGGACGGTACAGCGTGAGAATAATCACTGATGGTTCCTTGTCGTGATGTCTAGTTTGGATCTGCGTAAACTTGAGATCGTTGTAGGACTTGGGCAATTGGATGTCCGGAAGGTGACGAGCGGATTGTTGGCGGAGTGACATTGTGAGCTTGTTCAATGGGAAGATGGATGTTTTGGGATATGCATGTGTGTCAATGAGGGATCAAAGAAAATATAAACATGGCTCGTAGGCTTCATTTGAAGCTCTGAAGCTCATAGCCTACATGCTGTGTAGCGCGTGCACAGAATGATGCGGAGAAGCAGGGACCTCGGCATTCCATTAACTAAGCGCAATTTAGTCAAAACTCTCTACTCTGCCTCCAAAATTTCAGGTATCATAGTCGAATAAATACCATTCCATTCAAGCGAGAATTTGACAGCGGTTTAAAAAGCATGCATACGCTTTCTTTTTGACTATCAGAACACAAAGACTCAAATTGAGATCCGACAAACTGAAATCGTCTTGTATCTTGTTGTCATGAGCGTGGGTAGACAATGTCTTGTCATGCTTACAGTATACACCACTGTTACGCCCAAACCAATATTTCTAATTGTCACACGTGTCTTGGGTCTGCATCAGCAGTCAGATTTTGCCATTGGGTTTTTGTCAGTCATAAAGAGCGTCGCGCATTTCGACACTCAGTCAAGGTATCATGGATTTTCATTCATTCCTAATGTACTTCTTTTTGTGAAGCATGCATAACCGAGGGAAACCCATATGATCCCTACCCATCCAGACCGCACTCCGGAAAGAGAAACACGCTTAGAAGAAAGTTGATGGTCGGGTGGAGGAGAAGACCTTCTTGCCGGCCTTCTTGTTGACGCGGTGAGGCAGAGGGAACTTGAGGTTCTTGACAAGGAGCTGCTTGATGTATGGGCGGCGGATGGCATCGTTCTTCTCAATCTCAACGACCTTGAGAATCTGGGAAAGAGTTAATAAGGGCTCGCACCGTGGAGATGCTATATACATACCTGAACCGACCTGAAACGCGATCGGTGACGGGCAGCCATGTCTTGGTAAAGAGCATCGACAGCGGCGACACGGGACAGCTCACGATACTCCTTGTACATATTGTGAGTGCCGGAGCGGGAGTCGTAGCGGATCCAGATGCCAAAGTTCTTGACCTTCTGGGGGCGCTTCTCGTGGATCTGAGATATGTCAGCTCTAGAATTCACGTACAAACTGTATCGAGCTTGTCGCCTCTTTCGTTACGCACCTGGTTTACGGAGACAATCTCGCCGTTGGCTTTCTTGATCTTTCGGAGCTTGCCGAGGAAGTACCAGAAGCGTGACTTGGCGACGACCTCATTGGGCGCAAAGACGCGCATGCGGTAAATTTTAGGAGTAGGGTTGGCCTCTGAGGGCAGATGGCGCCCAATGATCTGGTATTCCTGGAAGCGACCTAGGAGGATGTCAGTAATGGCTCGACGTGACATCGTAATACCCGCTCCAACAATTGCAGCCAGTGAAATGTATAGTTTGGGTTTATATTCTCGTCATAGAGGTCGCTCGTCGAGGCGTGCGTGCGATTTCAGCGTCTGTTCAAAAATATCCATCATCTTGCTGCGACTCTTCACACAACGACACAGTTTCGCTTCCATGTTCCTCATGCCGTCCAAATCCTCTCCTCGTCCGATGCGACCAGTATTTACGGTTTACGGCTGCTATAACCATATTGCGGCGCTCCTGGTACGGTGTGATGGAAAATCTTTCGGCTGCAATTGCTGGACAAAGTGGACGTGCGGAAGAAATTTCCTGCTTACCCATCTGTATAGATTTAGCTACTGTCAAGGGTTAAGAGAGCAGTGTTGGCTGACCTTGCTTGTGCTATGGTTAGTACCCGTGAATTGTTGTCGTGGTGTTCAGAGACGATTCTCAATCACGGTGCGGTCGAATTCGCTTAGGTGTGCGCTAACTAAAGCACAAGCCAATCAACGCTTGGCAGGCAGTTGCGATCCACATCGGCCTGCAAACGTGCCAAACACCGACTCATGTCATTGCCTCGCCTCCCCTCCTCTTCTGCCTCACCACAACAAGTCAACTTGCTGGGTCGTGTCTGAGATGTTGCGCATTCCCTGAGATCTGTCCTTGCAATCTGCAACCGCAAATTTGCATCTTCTACCGTTAGCTCAACACATAACAGGTACCTAGGTAGTAGCCGCTATGCAAGCTGCATTGGAGCCTTTCCACAATGCCTATGCCACAGGTTTGGCGCAACCTGTTGCCGATTTCCTGAGCCCAAACCCTCCGGCGCATGACCCTGGCAGGCTTTACGAATTCTATCGCGCGTCGAACAATGATAAGATCGAGGGCGACGTTCGCTATGCGCTAAAGTACAGCAAGACCACTCGCATGTCACAGAAGGAGAGCGCCGCATGGGGCGACATCATTGTGAGCTATTGGAGAGCGATTAAACAGATCATACTGGCAGATGAAGCGTCGAACTTGGGAAAACTTGGCGATCGCCAGTATGTCGCGGTATATGATGCTTGGAAGGAGATCACAAGCCATTTTATTAAGCACATTTCGGCCGGTCTGCTACCAGCATGGGCCATATTCACATTGTACTTTACAGCAAACCACCTCAGAAGGATAGCTATCAAAGCAGATCAGCAACTGGCTAGCCAGAAGCCTGCACCCTCCATCAATAGTCTTTCAGATGACATAGTCTCTCAAGTTGCGCGGAACGAGAAGCTAGAAGAAGCTGCACGGGTGTTCAACAGAATATTTGCCCTTTGCTTAGGTGACAGGTATGCTATCGCCCATTCAGTATTACTTTTGTTGTTTCTGACGCAAGCGCAGAAATCCAGACATGTCGCAGTCTCGCAAGTGGGGCGTCTACTGTATAGCCAATCTTCAATTCAAGACGTACTTCAAGGTATGTCCAGGCTCTAACCAGCATCAGCCCTGCTTACTTACTTATCATCATAGCTCAATGCCATTAGTTTGTCAAAGAATGTTGTACGGTCCATTGAGGCTCAGTCTGATCTCCCACAATTCGAATTGTACCCCCGCGCACATCGAGTGACGTACAAGTACTATACAGGTGTCCTAGCCTTTTTACAGGAAGACTATGCGAAGGTGACTTGGAGGATTTCTCTCATAGAAAAGAAAACAAAGCTAACGACAGCCAGGCTGAAAGGAACCTACAAGATGCATGGGACTCATGCTATGCTCGTTCGCTAAAAAACAAATCGTGAGTCAAGCAAAGCGAGCCCAATTGAAGAACGTAGAGCTGACATGATTAGTCTCATCTTGACTTATTTGATACCCTGTCGCCTTATCACACAGCATGCGATCCCCTCAGCTACTCTTCTCGCCGAAGCACCAACTCTAGCACGATTAATCGGCCCACTCGTTGCCTGCATCAAAAAGGGCGATCTCACGGGGTTTGATATGGCCCTTGTACAAGGCGAACCCGAATTTGTCAAGCGCCGCATTTTCCTGACCCTTGAACGCAGCCGCGACATAGCTCTCCGTAATCTGCTACGCAGGGTTTACTTGGCGGCAGGCTACGATGATTTGAAGGAAGGCCAGACGGAGAAAGACAGAATACGAAAGTCAAGAATACCGATCATTCATTTTGCCACAGCTCTTCGCATGGGTATTGCTGGTGAAGGCAGTGGTCAGGTAGTGGAGGACGACGAAGTGGAGTGCTTGCTAGCGAATCAGATCTATAAGGTATGTGACACCTCTATTTATTCCGATACTGGTTCATATCGTTTTCGCCTCCACACATGATGTGTTGGTATACAGCGGGTTCTGCACCAAGCCAGCTTCGTAGGCAGCCTTGCCACGCATGACATCACTACGAATCTGTGCTAACGACCACATTAGGGACTGATGAAGGGATACATCTCACGGGAGCATGGCATGGTGGTAATGAATAAGAAGGGTGCATTCCCAGGGACAGGGGTCTGATGCCTAAATACTTTGCCTACTGCCTATCTCCAGTACCGCAACTCTACATCTTTCGGCTGCACGTCGCTGCGTGTTTACTGGCCATGAACTAAACACCTAGGTACTCCAGCAGGACAGAGGCGTAGCCGTACACGAGCATAGTTTTGTGCGCTGCATATCAGCCCCCTTGGTGAGCAGTGAGACATTGCTCGACTCGCACCACCTCAGTGCAGCAGGTTACATGGACAAAGAAAGATCATACATACATCCATCTTCATCCCGAAACCTAAAATCTTGGTGCGCATGTAGCATGCATCCAGCGGCCTCGGCCAAATAATAGTTAATTATTGCTGCCAATCAATGTCCTTACCGTCTGTGCGTGCGACGCGTGACGCGCTTTCACCCTATCAGGTGATGTACCTCCTCACCCTGCTACCCCTCTCCGTACCAAATACGACCTAACACCAACTGCATGGTATTATATCCGAAAAGCAAACCCTGTCGATTGCATTGAAAGCCCCTAAAACATCAGCCCCCATTTTCATTGCTCTCCGTACTAGATCAAAGTGTGCATACTTTTACTCATCATGTTTATCTTTTTCCAAATTTCGCCTTGTTGTGGTGGTGGTTTTTATGGTGGGGGGGTTTTTTTTTTTCAGCCTTTGCGTTTTGCTTGGAGGGAGTGGCAGGGTGGGCGCTCCATATTTAGGTGTGAATATCTTGTTCGATGATAAGGGTTTGAATTGAATGACTTTTCGGCTTGTTCTGTTAGAGATTGTAGATTTACTGTATTTCGTGTTTAGATACGAAATACATACTCCGCATTTCGTTTGAATGCTAACTATGTGATTATGGCTGTGTATATAGTGGTTGCCTGTTGCCGAGTTGCCACCTAATGAAGTCGGCCAAGAATGGCGATGCTTGGCTGCTTGGGTGCAATGAAGGAGAAAGATGTCGTGAAATGGTCATTGCAGAGAGCTTAGCGTATGAAGTACACTCTGCAAAAGGAAGAAGTACACTATCCTAAAGAGGGATGTTGATCACAATTTGATTTTTAGAGGTTATAATGATACTACATATTTGGGATAAAGTGTCCAAACGTGAAATCAAATGTTACAATACATAGTATGAGACCAACCGACCCGCGATAATAGTCCAATCTAGTTGTCATGACCCCTTGTGTCCTCCTCGTGAGAGAGTGTTGATCTTCCATGATGCCCCATGACCGAAGCAGCAAATGAAAAACAGCTCCTTGTGTCTATCGTAGTTTTGATAGAATCGAGAAATGATAAAAACAACAATACATAATAGCGAGAAACAGGCCCAGAATCTTCTCGAACAATTTTGAGGCCAGAAAAAAAAGGCAATGTAAAAGCAGAACGAACCAAGCTTAACAGACAGCTTTAAAGTAGAGAAAGGTGTATAGTACAAAAAAGTGGTTGAAGGAGTGCCAGAATGGTATTTGTAACCATGAACGCCGTGTGAGCATAAAGAAAATAAGAGTTGGCCTCGATGGTGGAGCGTTACCGGCGAAGTAAAGGTATTGACAAGAATGTTAAATAAACAAAGGCGATCGAACCGGAGAAATTTTGTCGTGGCAATAATCATTAGGCGGATACAGTGATGATGGGATGGGGCGAGCGCATCTTTCGGGTAGCGCGAGTCAGTGGGATTAACACAATGCAAGGAAGTATAGGTGGCGGTAGTAAGTAGCCAACTAAGGAGATGTGACAGTTGAATGTAATCCAGGTATATATCACGGCACAAGATATAAGATTGTGCTGGAAGCCTAGTTTGGTGACTTTGCTGATAGGTCATCCATATGGTTGACCATAGCGACGAATAGGTCGAAGAATAGCTTGCCACCATTCTCCATCTCATTCTGCATGGTACCACTGCGCTTGAAGGTGTGTCGTGCTCGGATGATGAGGGCAAGATAGTGTGCACGAAGCTTCGAATCGGTGTCTGGTGTGTTTGCATATGCGTATCGAGCTGATGTCAGGATGGTTGAGCACTGGACGCCAGATTGAAGACCTTGCTTTCTCAAAGCTAGCTTCTTTAGCTCTTGAAGACCATACTTCTCAGCCTGACAGTATATGACGGTATCCTTCAAGATGGGCCCGGCAGCTGACTGGATGACGGCTTCGTTCGCACCGTTGCCATTGCCACCATCCTCGAGATTCCAACTGTTGCGCTTCTTGTCGTACTCCATGCGAGGGTAGTAGTCGCCCTTGTAGAGGTACTCGAGGATTGATGAGAACACTTCTGGCTCTTCTTCGGGAAGGTCGATCCGTTTGTTCGCCGACTGGAAGAACTGACCATTGCAGGCAGCCTGAAACCAAGGAGAATGAGACAAGACATCTTCGTGAGCCGCAAACAGGCGCTGTTCACGCCCAACAGAAATCGTTACGATCGCACTGATAAAAAAAAAGTATCAGCCAACGTCCTCAGGTTACCTTTGAACATCAAGAAATTACCTTCCCAGAGTTGGTGATGTCTGGTTTGACTGTGGAGACAGTGCTTGGGCATGTTGAGCCAACTTTTCGGCTTTCCTTGGTGAAGCCCTGAATGAAGAATTCTTTTTGTGCGATTTTGACTTGCTTGCTCGATGCTTCGAGAAACTTGTTTCTTGCTGTCGTCGACTTGATGAGAACATGGTGAATTGTAATTAGATGCGTTTATTTGGAAGAATAGCCTGGTGAAATGGGAATACGACTGCTATTTATATGTTCGTGAGCGTAGGCAGCAGGCATACGACGTGGTCACTTTGGATGCAACCAACTAAACGAGATTTTCCTTAGGCGGCCACTTGATGATGCTGGAAGAGGGCGATGGCAGGCAAAAGATGGGCGAATGTAGCTCTGTATATATACTGACTCCCTCCGGAGGCTGCAGACACGGAGGTGAGAGACGCGTTATGCCGTGTCGGTCACGAAACATACGCGATATCACATTATCCATTAGACTAGTCTCCTTTGAGCTTAATTGAAGAGTCAACCAGCTGGGCGTGGCCCGAGTACCTAATAGGCTTAATTGTGCAAAGATGTGAAACAAGGGCGCGGGTCGAGCTGTCGAGGGCCGCTCGTTCACAAATGCCAGTAACCCCAACTCTTTGAACTCAACGGCCATCAGACTGGCCAACTTGTCGGTAGAAAGTTCTGATTTCAGCTTGAGAATTTGCTAGTCGACGAGATGACCTTGCACCTCTCATCAATCATGGCTTGCACAATCTAAGCATGGCTTTCCTGGCATCGGAAGCTTTGGCCAGCGAACCAAGAAGCTTTGAAATTGGGTGAGAAGTGGGAACCGGGAAGAAGCCGTGCAGCAGCCATCTTTCGCTCCTCGCTCTCTTGTCTACGAATCAAGGAGATGGGTCCGTTGGTGCAACTGGAATCCTCAGGGGGGGA
>SSBG01000054.1:44034-91630 GCA_028220655.1 Shiraia bambusicola | reverse complement strand
AGACTGCAGGTTTAGTTATATACTCCGTAGGTACATAGTTCAATTCCAGCCCTTTTTGCGCGCCGATAACTACCCCTCTACAAAGTACTCGTGACCTCGCAATTCCTCCCTTGCTCTTTTCCCAGTATGCCTTCCGCGCGTTCTTTTCCGACAATCAAGTCGGTCAAAACATTTATAACTCAAGGACCGGGCAGTGGCGGCGATTATCACAATGTTCATGGCGGTACGTGGATGCTTTCTTGAGGACCGCGTTTGATTCTGGTAATTATACTGACATCATGCCACAACCAGGTCATTGGCTGATTGATTCCAAGATCAGCACGCCCATGAGCCAGTATGAGCCCTACAGAAAGTCGCGTACATCTTGGGGTATTAATGTCCTCGGGAGCTTCTGCGTTGAGCTAGAGGCAACAGATGGCACCACGGGCTTTGCCACGGGCTTTGGAGGTCCGCCAGCATGTTGGCTGGTCGCAGAGCATTTTGAACGGTTCTTGGTTGGTCAAGATCCCAGGGGTGAGTAGCCATAGGGACAAACAAGGACAAACAACGGCATGGTTTGGCTGACTCTAGCTTCCATCGTAGACACCAATCACATGTTTGAGCAAATGTACCGTGCATCCATGTTTTATGGTCGCAAAGGCCTGCCAGTTGCTGTCATCTCTGTCATAGACCTTGCCGTCTGGGATCTCGTGGGCAAGATACGTAACGAGCCTGTATACAAGATGCTTGGTGGAGCTACAAGGGAGAGACTGGACTTTTACTGCACAGGCCCTGAGCCATTGGCAGCAAAGGACATGGGCTTCTCTGGTGCAAAGGTTCCTCTCCCGTATGGCCCAGGTGAAGGTGTCGAGGGCTTGAGAAAGAATGTTGATTTCTTGACTAAGCACCGCGAGAGCGTGGGGCCTGATTTCCCTCTCATGGTGGATTGCTACATGAGCCTCAACGTTCCATACACCATCGAGGTCGTGAAAGCGACAGAGCACCTCAATCTTAACTGGTGGGAAGAATGCCTTTCGCCTGATGACAGTGATGGTTTCGAGCAGATCAAGCGTGCTCACCCTAGGATGAAATTCACTACTGGTGAGCACGAGTACTCACGCTACGGTTTCCGCAAGCTCATCGAAGGGCGCAACCTGGACATCCTCCAACCCGATGTCATGTGGGTGGGCGGAATGACTGAACTGGTCAAGATTGCTGCAATGGCTGCTGCATACGACATCCCCGTTGTACCACACGCCAGTGGACCATACAGCTACCATTTTGTTGTAAGCCAGGCAAATTCGCCATTCCAGGAATACCTAGCGAATTCCCCTGATGGCAAGAGCGTGATGCCGGTGTTTGGTAATTTGTTCCTCAATGAGCCCATTCCAACCAAGGGCTACCTTGATGTCAAGACATTAGACCTCCCTGGGTTTGGTCTGGAGCTGAACCCTAATGCTGGTCTTATTGATGCTGCTCGCATTTTAAACCCTGCGCCGGCCAAGTCGCTGAAGCCAGTCGAGGAAACGCAAAAGAATGGCACAAATGGTCACACTAGATAAAAGTGCTCTGCCGTCGTTTACATCGCATGCCGAACAATTATACATAGCCCGTGGGCCGATATGGGATTGCATTGCATTTCAGGGCATTGGTGGTTAGAATCGAAAGCCCAAGAATTTGCGACTGAATGGCCAGCTGCAAGACTGATTGTGTAGAGACACGGTGGTGGCGCTGGAGGATTATTTCTGGCAATGGACATGTTGCTATTATCAGCGTCATGGTTGTTGCTTCGCATAGAAAGGTTTGGGCGTTGTTGCATTTGGTTGGGTATGTAAGTACCTTACCTAGTAGCTATTAAGAGTAGAAATTGCCGCGATTATTATTCCTTGTTCACTTAGTTAGGCTTACAACTTTATGGTATTAATATCGGTTAGATACCTAGTACGTAAGGAAATATGTACTCTGTAGAAATGTGTGGATGTCTATTTTTTACGCTATATTTAGAAACGTTTTTCAGCCATTGACACATGCACAGGTGGGGTAAAAGGCGGTAGGCGTGGGCGCAGTTCATGCTGGCGCCTGTCACCTCTGAAAAGAAAGCTCAACATCTAAACCTGTTCATAACCTTCTCCCTCCAGTTCTACGAATCTCTTCGACCCTCAATTCCGGTTTGATTCTCCCATCTTCCCTTGACCCCACCACGCATATCAATCCCACCATGGAAGCTGTCAAAGAAACCATCAACAGTGCTCTGGAAGCACTGCACATCGCCGGTCATCAAACAGCTCCTGTAAAAGAGCCTGCAGAGAAACAGCTCAATGAATTGAAGTCAAAGTACACGAAGGCGGGACAGGAGCAGGTCTTTGCTTTCTACGACAAGCTCTCAACGGTTGAGAAGGCAGGCTTGTACGAGCAGCTTAGCAACTTCAATCCCGAATATATCAACGAGATTACCGAACGAGCCCTACACCCCGCCAAATCCGAGTCAGAAGAGTCGATGCTGGAACCGTTGCCCGCAAATGCCACATCGTCCGTTCTTGACTCACAGCAGGATGACCTCGACACATGGTACAACAGCGGTCTGGAGCTGATTGCCGAGAACAAGGTTGCAGTTGTGTTGATGGCTGGCGGACAAGGCACCCGATTGGGTAGCTCGGCTCCCAAGGGCTGCTTCGACATTGGCCTGCCCAGCAAGAAGTCGCTGTTCCAGCTTCAGGGTGAAAGGATCAAGAAGGTCGAGCAGCTAGCTCAAAAGAAGCATGGCAAGGAGAGTGTCACAGTGCCCTGGTATGTCATGACCAGCGGACCCACTCGTGGACCTACCGCCAAGTTCTTTGAGGAGAACAACTATTTTGGCTTGAAAAAGGACAATGTCGTCTTCTTTGAGCAGGGTGTTCTTCCTTGCATCTCAAACGAGGGCAAGATCTTGCTCGAAAGCAAGTCAAAGGTTCGACTGCCTTGAAGTTGAGACCAGGATTGGAATTGGCTGACAGGATATAGGTTGCAGTAGCTCCCGATGGCAATGGAGGTCTTTACCAAGCGCTCATCCAGTCTGGTGTAGTATCAGATATGGGCAAGCGTGGCATCAAGCATATCCACGCCTACTGTGTTGATAATTGCCTGGTAAAGGTGGCAGATCCTGTCTTCATTGGCTTCTCTGCCTCGAAGAGTGTGGATATTGCTACCAAGGTCGTACGAAAGCGAAATGCCAAGGAGTCTGTCGGTCTCATTCTGCAGAAGAACGGAAAACCAGACGTTGTCGAATACTCCGAGATAACTACTGAAGACGCGGAAGCAAAGGATGGTGAGCTTCTCAAGTTCCGCGCAGCGAACATTGTCAACCACTACTACTCTTACGATTTTCTCGAGTCTATCCCAGTATGGGCGAAGAAGCTGCCTCACCACGTCGCCCGCAAGAAGATTCCATACGTCGATACCGAGTCTGGCAACACAATCAAACCAGAGAAGCCCAATGGCATCAAGCTGGAGCAATTTGTCTTTGACTGCTTCCCATTCCTGACCCTGGACAAGTTTGCTTGTATGGAAGTCAAGCGAGAGGACGAGTTCAGCCCTCTCAAGAATGCACGTGGCACTGGTGAGGACGACCCAGACACAAGCAAGAAGGACATCATGATGCAGGGTAAGAAGTGGGTGCAAGCAGCAGGCGCCACAGTTATTAGTGAGGACTCTGAGGCTGGTATTGAGGTGTCTCCACTGATCTCCTATGTAAGTTTTGTCAGAAAGATGGTTTACATTGACGTCATGCTGACTAAGACAGGGTGGCGAAGGTCTGGACTTTCTCAAATCGCGCACAGTGAAAGCCCCAGCTGTGATTGAGTCTGAGGACTAAGAAAAGTTGCAGTATGTTCTGGTAGCTTGAATTGATGCTTACTGAGAACCAAAACCAAATTCTGCGTACCTAGATGAAAATGATGAGTGAAAACGGCGTACGACTAATTTATCGGAAGCTGTTCTGTCATTTTTTGAGGCTGTTTTTAGCATGCACGCCATTGGCTTGGTGAAATTTGACCGAGCATCAGGTGATTGATGCAGGAACCCACATGAAGTTCTGTACGGTTCCTATGTTAATATTAATAGGTAGTTACTAGGTATTAATTACCTACTAGGTAATGAATGTAAGCTGGAGCACCCATTTCCGGCCCACCTCTAGTTCCGGTCCACTTTCTCACCAAAATAATCCCTGTATTAGAACGTGCACTTTGCTTAATACTTAATATTAATAAGTAAAAATTTAATATATTATAGCTTATATAGAGTTATTTAGATAGCTTAAATTAAAATTTAAAAATATTAAATATTTAATAAGTTATTTAAAGCTAAAGTTTTTATATATAAAATTAAGTACTTTAATTACTTACTATTTTAGTACTTTTAAGTTTTAAAACTATTAATATATACTTAGTTAATTTATATTTTAAATTTAAAAATAGTTATATAATATAATTATTAAAATAATTAAGTTTAAAGTTTTACTATAGTAAAAATTAGTATAATAAATTTTAAAACTTAAATAACTTTTTATTTAATATATATAACTATTTTAAAATTTAAACTATAGTTTAGTTATATATAAATATATTACTTATAAATTTTACTTTTTAAATATTATTTAGTTAAAGTACTTATTTAAAATAGTAAATTTAGTATATAAAAACTTTATTTTTAGTTATTAAGCTAAGTAAATACTATATACTTTAATATTATTATTTTTTATATATTAGTAAGTTTACTTTATAACTAGATTTAAAAAGTAAGTAATTATAACTACTAGTTATTAAAGTGCACGTCCTTATGTAGGGGTTATTTTGGTGAGGAAATGGACCGGAACTAGGGGTGGGCCAGAAGTAGGTGGGCGAGCTTAGTGATGATAAGAATGCACAGGGCCGGCTACCACCACACCAACTCTACGGAATACTCGGTTCATTTTGTTGCACGAGTCTTTCTGGCACACTAGCAGATTCGCGGTTGATGGTGAGATGCAGATGCCCGGTACCTATACCTAGTAGATATTAATTATCATGGCTGATGAAGCACAACCACAAACGGAGCAAGCTTAGCGAGAGGGCGATTGTGTCATCACGTGGGGCGCCATACGAAGCATGGAGAGCAAGGTTTCAAAGACCAGTACTACATAATAGTGGCGGCAGAGGCGGGAATGCACGACAAGACGGCGACGGCCTGTGAGTCGTGACTCTGAGTGACAGCGTCGATAGGGGGTCTCTAGCACCAACGTGGCAAGCTCACATCTCTCCATGGCTTCCAAGCTCATGCGAATCTGTGGGCGACGCCAATCTGGGCTCGTAGTCCTAGGGCTGTTGCTTGCATGAAAAGACCTCGGGATCTTGCTAGTAATAACTAATAATAATTATTATTATTATTAGTTATTAGATTTGCCCGCACTATTACGGAGTAACTAGGGTTTGTTTAGGAGGTATGCTGCTCAAGCAGGGCAGGGACCAAGCAATCAGACGTCCTTTTTTGCCTGAACCTCCCCAAACACACTCGCATTGTTTCCTTCGCTCTCTCTCTCTCTCTCGCTCTATCTCTCTCTCTCTCTTTTTCGCCGCTTATATTGCGTTCGGAGGAAGGTTGCAGCTGTGAGGGAAGAAGGTCAGGAAGTCTTGAACGTACGTTTGTCGCTGATCCACCACTGCCCTCGAATAACTAATCCCCGGGCGTTGGTTGCACCTGCTGTTCTCCTCGGCGCAAGCTGTTCCGCCTCGCCGTGCCCCTCGCAGAGCTTCGAAAATTTGCGACTATGCGAACCTTGCGAGTTGCGACTAACAGAGGCACATAGGCGAAGGATTTGACGAAGCAAAAAAGAAAGGAAAAAACAAGGCGAAGACAATCGAAACAGGTACATGCCGTCCTTGCCACCACCTCCCAGAAAAGCAGTCGTCGCAGCAAAGACGACACTCAAAACACCCCACGTTTGCCTGCTGGCCCTACTCCACCACACGCCCCTTTCTGACCGAGCCACACCACAACAACTCCCCCTCTCCCAAAAAACCACTCCAAAAAAAAACTCGAATACTTACACGTGCTATAGTATATAGTATAAATAAATACCCGGAGGATTTCAGAACAAAACATGTCTTCTCTTTCTCGTCGGGCGTGCTTCAAGTGCGGCAACGTTGGACATTACGCCGGTAAGCTGCTCTGGCGCATGGCCGATATGCATGCGCTGCAGTGAGACACTGTCGGAAGAAGCCAATAGTGGGACCTGCAGCGCATGCCACCGCCTATCACATACGATTATGCGACTGACTTGGGGCTACTAGAGGTGTGCTCTTCTTCCGAGAGGCTTTGCTACAACTGTAAGGATTGCCTTTCTTGTCTTGCGCAAGCCATGAACCAGTACTGACTTGAACAAGGCAAGCAACCGGGCCACGAATCCAATGGATGCCCACACCCACGAACGACCGAGAGTACGTCATAGTGCCATCCCCCTCCCCCCCCTCTCCCCTCTCCTCTATCCTCGAGTCCGTCGTGCACCAACGAACCTGTACTCGACACGTCTAAATCGCGCATGTCCAGCCCACTGACAGCCACTAGCCAAGCAGTGCTATCACTGCCAGGGTCTTGGACATGTCCAGGCTGACTGCCCGACTCTGCGCCTGAGTGGAACTGGGACCAGCGGCCGCTGCTACTCTTGTGGTCTTGCAGGGCATCTTGCCCGCAACTGTCCTACCCCAGGAATGGGCCGTGGAGCTGGAGCCCCTCGTGGTGGCTACGGAGGCTTCAGGGGTGGTTTCGCTGGCGGTGCAGGCAGGCCTGCAACCTGCTACAAGGTGAGTACTGGCACTCTTCTGTGAGGATGGCATCTGGAGCATGTACTAACCCGAAATCAAGTGTGGCGGACCCAACCACTTTGCTCGCGATTGCCAGGCTCAGGCTATGAAGTGCTATGCCTGCGGCAAGCTTGGTACATCTCGGTCATTTGGTGATATTCCAATGCAACTAACAATTCTAAAGGTCACATCTCCAGAGATTGCACTGCACCCAATGGAGGTCCATTGAACACCGCTGGCAAGACCTGCTATCGCTGTGGCGAGGCCGGACACATCTCGCGTGATTGCACTCAAGCTGAGGTCAACGGAGACTCTACCGCTGCCCCCGCTGCTGCGCCTGTTCAACCTGTTGCTCCCACCACCGCTGTCGCATAATCCGATGACCTACCTTGTTGTACCAAAAGGTTGCCTAGAGTGACATCACAGCAACCAAGCAGCATCTCTCCGTATTTCATCCACAGTCATATGTTTAACAAATCTACACAATCGTTTCCTAGCCTCTCAGCATTTTCCCGGCAGACTTCACGCATTCACGATCGAGCAAGAGAAAAGTTTTCACGATTCCAACACTGATACCCACGAACGTTATCTCCTCTTACATTACCATTCTACCATGATTTCGAACAGACGACGGCTTGGCGATTTGAGACGGTGATTCTGCTTTTAGGCATGCATACTCCTTTGGCTATTCTTTCTTATTCGACATGGAGAAGAAGAGAGTTGTCAGTTGGACCTGTTTGAATAGAGCAGAGATCACCGGGGACCTGGAAGACGGCTGTGGTGGTTTGGTAGCGGAAATTTGATATGCTTGGAGAGATTAGGGATCCGGTATATGGACTAGGAGGAGTGGAAGGAGAAGTTGTTGCGTGCGTTTGTTCGGAGCTGAGTCGGCATACATCTGTTTTGTCTGCCCCTTTGATTTCTTTGTTCATCTCATTATTTTGCATATAAATAGTTGTACAACACACTATCTATCCTTATCTCTTAATGGGCTCTTCAGGCTTTGGGATGTTTTATGTTCATGATGGCTCGAAACAGATACAAGGAATTCCTGCTCACGCTACAGACCGCGCTCCACATGTCCGTCTTTTTGCAATTTTGTGTATTGAGCTGAGGTAAGTTGTTTGATGCAGCGTGAGGTTCCTCCATTGTGCCTTCCTCCTGGGATATCTTCACGTGGTTTCGCGTTTCGCGTTTCGTCCAGCAGTCTATCGTTCTTTCCTGCTTTCTTTCTTCCTACGCCTCTTCTTCAGAACCTCGCAGTTCCAGCCCACCAATTTTCCATTGGTCGCTATATCACGAATTACAACCCCCTCTTTGAACAGCATCCACTATGGCCCCATCATCAGTGGCAAGCGACGACTCTGGCAACGATGTGAGTGATACATTGCACCACAGAGGGCGAATTTAACTCACTGGCCGTCTATAGGACGGCTTCATTGTCGACATCGAAGCAATCCAAGCGCATGGCATTGGCGCTGTCGACATCTCAAAGTTAAAGGCCAATGGCTACTACACAATCGCATCTGTTCATGCAGCAACTCGCCGGAATCTTTCCAAGATCAAGGGTTTCAGTGACATCAAAGTCGACAAGGTCAAGGACGCCATTGCCAAATGCCAGGTATGCCATCACATCTTCTCTACCATATGTCAGACATCGCTGATCATGGAAAGCCTGCGGGGGGAGGTTTTCAGACTGCGCATGATCTCGGCCAGCAGCGAAAGCGTGTTATCAAGATTTCAACTGGCAGTAAGCAGCTGGATACTATCCTCGGAGGGTGAGTGGAGTCCTACTGAACTCCTTTTGTATAGAATAATGATACGGCGCAGTGGCTTCCAAACAATGAGTATAAGTGAAGTCTTTGGCGAGTTTCGTTGCGGAAAGACCCAGCTATCCCATACCATGTCTGTTATTGCGCAACTGCCAAAAGACATGGGCGGCGCTGAGGGCAAGGTCGCCTACATTGGTGTGTTCTGCCCTAGTCTAATTTGGCCAAAGCAATCATTAACTCAAGTCTCAGACACAGAAGGTACCTTCAGACCTGAAAGGATAGCGCAAATTGCTGAGAGATTTGGAGTCGACCCTGAGACCAGTGAGTCCACCAGGCTTCACTGTCGTTATGCTTTTAACTGAAACCATATAGCCCAAGACAACATTACTTATGCTCGTGCGGTCAACTCTGAACACCAGATGGAGCTTCTGAACAAAGTAGCCGAGTTCTTTGTGAGCAATGAGTATCGCCTTCTTATCATCGATAGTATCATGGCTCTGTTCCGTGTCGACTACACTGGCCGTGGCGAGTTGAATGAACGACAGCAGAAACTCAATCAATTCCTTTCCAAGTTGACACATGTTGCTGAAGGTACGAGTTTAGCAAGGTTCATCTTAGTTATAGTCTCTGACCCTGACCAGAATTCAACGTTGCGGTGCTTTTGACCAACCAAGTCCAGAGCGATCCAGGGGCAAGCGCTTTGTTTGCAGGTGCAGATGGTCGAAAACCAGTGGGTGGTCATATTCTCGCACATGCTTCGGCGACACGGATTCTCCTTCGGAAGGGTCGCGGCGAAGAACGTGTTGCCAAGATACAAGACTCGCCAGGTATATTGCTATACCCTTACTGTTGGGAGACGCTACTGACGCAAAACGCAGATATGCCAGAGAAAGAAGCGACGTATATCATCACCAATGGCGGCATCAACGACCCAGAGAAGGCGTGAGGTATGCTAGGTAATGTAGGTGCAGCTCTTCAATCGATTTATAACGTGATCTGTTTCATGCAGGATTGACCAGGCTCGGGATACCTATTTTATTATATAGCGTGTCGTCGAGGTGGAGTAGGTACAAGTTTATGTGTTAATGTTTTTTTTTTCGATGAGGTCTATGGAGTACAATAGCGTCGCAATAAGAAAGGTGGCTGGATTTAAGGTTCTGTCATGGAGCCAATCATAATGATTATTGTAGTGGTGATGTAGTGGATAGCAATGCAGGTGCAAAGTACACGGAAACATGATATGATGCTAGTACGTCAGAGGAGCGAGGACAAAGCGTTGTGCCTTCTTACGGAGTAGTGAAAAGCAATTCCAAGGCTCGGGGCTGCTCGGAAGTGATTACAACGGAGAAGGTCTTGGAGTGTATCACCGTGTGTGTGTGTGTGCGGCACACAAACGATGTACCATAGTTGAACAACATGTCAAGCAATAGCTCTTGTTAATAGGTAACATTTGGCCATGCCAAGAACAAGGAGCTTTTGGAGGACAAAGTTTGGTGTTGAAGTAATTTGAGTTTTGGGTGTTTGTGTGGTGCATGACGAGATGGGGGAATGCTTGTAGATAGGATATGTACCTAAGTAGGTACCTATGTACGTATGGGATGAAAAGCGGGATGTCTAAGGCGCTTAGACGGATGGAAGACACGACGAGATGTGACTCTTGGTGGCACGAGAGTTGATCAAGCAGGTGGTGCGACGACCCCACAAGCGGCGGTAACTATGTAGTAGGTACGGAGCACATGGTGATTGCTCGGTAGATACATTCCATGATTGCGTAACTGGCGGAGTAACAGGTACTGGAAAGAAAGGTTGAAAAGGAAGCTTGGAAAGGAATGATGCAGCAGTACTCGGTAGTCGTGCTGTTCCCTTGGAAGCGCTACGCGATTAGCACCGCGATGCAAAGGGGAAGCCGATCACACGGGCCTCTTGGGCAAGAAGACAGTAGCCCAGCCACAGGCATGGGCGGCAGAGAGATGAGAGCAAGACGGAAAACCAGTAAAGGCGCGTCCAAACACGTCATGGCAAACACGATGGCTTGAGGGCGAGCATGGTGTTGAGTCTTTGACCCGGCACGAAGAACACGCAGAAAACTCGGCGATGCTGGATCGGGCCTAGCGCGGAATCTCGGGGGCCAAGGCGTGCCCTCACCTCCTACGAAGCCGTCCGCTACAATGTGAGCGTTTTAGCGATCCGCAAATGAAGTTGGCCTGGTCGTCCAGCAATCAGCTGGGCCCCAGCCCGCCCTTGAGGCAATACGCCTCCTGCTGCACACTCGCCCACCTTGAATCCTCCCCCCAATCTGAGCCTCCTGCTGCCACCACGCCGCTCTTCGTGTTGCTGTCGGCCGTCCACTGACCCTCGCCGCGAGAGGAGTTGAACGCTGGCTGTCAGGGTGTCGCCGCCTAGACCACAAAAGCCTGCAAGCGCAAACAGCTGACACAAAGGGACGGCCATCGCCCAACAACCACTGCGCCCGCCTCGACTCTCCGCCCAGTCACCAGCACCAGTCACCAGCACCAGCACCATCATCTCATCATCACCATTGCCGTTACCAGTCACCAGTCACCAGTCACCAGTACCAGTACGAGTACGAGTACCAGTACGAGTACCAGTACGAGTACGAGTACCAGTACCAGTACCAGTACCAGCACCAGCACCAGCACCAGCACCAGCACCAGCACCGACACCACCACCACCATCACCACCACCATCACCATCACCATCACCACCACCATCACCATCACCACCACCATCACCACCACCAGCACGTCGCGCCCCCACCACCTCGCTCCATCGCGACCTGCCCGTCGTCAAGCCTCTGCATCGCGAAAATGTCTGCCGTCAAGCCTGGCAAGACCAAAACTGTCATCCTACGCCTTCCACCCACTGCATTAAAGGCTTTCCCCCACGAGCCTGCTGCTACTGCTCAAGATTCAGCTTCCAACTCATCGCCCGCACCGACCCCTGCGCCCCAGATCGTCGAGTCTGTTGCCGACACACCTGCCGACACCGACTCCACCAGTGTTTTGAACGACACCAGCACTCCATCAGCATTGGCACCACCCTCTGCCGGGCCCAAACGCAAGGGCACCATGCCCAAAAAGCGCAGTCTGGCAACTGCTGAAGGCGCAAATGGAAATGCAACGCCAAAACCCCGTGGCAAGCCAGGCCCCAAGAAGAAGCAGAAGCTGGGAGACATGATCAACGACCCCAACTCCAAGAGCCCCTTTGCTGCACCTGCGCCTATCCAGAAGTTAGGTCCAAAGGCCAACCAGGGTGCCATCAACGCCAACCTGCGATCACTTGACCGCACGGGCAAGTTCAAGGTTAGAAAGTGGGAGAAGAAGGTAAGCAACCCATGCCTTCGATATTTTATGTATCTAGGCCTAACTTGGACGTTATAGGGATTGAAGCTGAGGTCATTCACTGGCGTGGTATGGTCAGTGCCAACATATGCTGCCCCCCAACGGTCAATCACTTTCTCCGAGGACGTCAAGAGCGACTCGACGGGATCTAGCGACACCAAAGTCAAAGATGAGAGCAGCGCCATCAGCGAGAAGAGCGGATTAAACGGGAATAGTAGCACGCCAGTACCAAACGACATGGATGGCATCGCCAGCTCACCAGCTCCCATTGCAGCTGCCTCGTGACCGAAACACTTCTTGTACCAGATCATCATCTCATCTTCTCGTCTTTGAGGGAGAGCCATTGTTCATCACGCGACCTTCCGTGTGGCTTTGGGTTTTTTTCGGGCGTTGTTATCCCTTATTGCTGCAGCTCTACATTTGCTTGTACGGCGCGTTCTCGAGGCTTTTCATTTCAAACACTTGTACTCTCGTATGAAGGGCACTTTACCCAAGCATGTTTTGGAGTTCAAAAAAAAAGGTATTCTTGCATGTCGTACCAAATGGGTATCTTCTGGCGTCTGGATACTGCCTGGGTAGGATAGTCATGTGGACAGCACGTGATTGGCGCAGAAGGAGGGATTTGAGAGAGCAGTTGGTATTACTCGATTTACCATGGTGGGGGGTATATATGCTGAAAGACGGATATTGCTGTAGTCGTTGAATATGAAAACGCACATTTCACTCAGGTCATAATGTGCTTGGATTGGCCAAGCATGGCGTGCGTTATCAGTGTGGGTGAGGGTGAGATAGGTACATACTATTACTACCATGTAACCATCCATGCCCGCCCCCCGCAGTAATAATTAGCTCCCGGCCAGTTGCTCGGTCTTGATTCTTGACAACGACTTGAACCAACTCACCCGCCAGCGTGTGCCGACCACTCACTCGACCATAACAATCGCCCGCTTGCTTTTGCGCTTGCCTTTGATCTGTCCGCTTTCCATTGCCTTGCACGAAGTTCAGACGATGATTGCAATTGCAGTCACAGTCACGCTTTTGCCAGCGTGCTGTTAACAACCACATGCCCATAGCTCCGACCTCCGCGCATCTTCACGACATCAACCTCAACTCTCTCTAGACCTCTGCCTTCTTGCTCGCCTGTGTCTATACGCGCCTTGGCCTCTGCCCGGCTGCGTGCTTGCAGCCATCGTTCCCTCTGTTCCTTTGTGCGTCAATAGTGGTTGCGGTCGCTTCAACGTCGTCATCATCGCCAGTTCGATCCGTCTACCCCGACACAACCCTCCTTGGACAATGTACCGCCGTTCTTCCTATGCTGCTGTTGCCAGCGGCAGCGCAGGCAACAACCAGCCCCACCCCGGCCCAACCCGATCTGGTGCCTTTTCACATCTGCTCAACAGCGCGACTTCGGCACCGCATAACATAACCCACAACCGCCCCTCCCGCTCCATCGACGCTGACGGTCATCACAATATGTCTGGCAGCTGGGGAAGGCTTGGGCACCTCCCCTCTTACTATAACCAGTCAGGGAACTGGCAGGGCATGAGTGGGACCACGCAGGACATACCGCCACTCTTTGTGCCGTCATACCTGCGAGGATCCAAGCATGCTGAGAAGCTACAAGAGGCATACAAAGCTAAGACGACTACGCAACGAGAATACAAATCGACCCATTCGTCGAATGCAGGCTCGCTATCCACCAGTTCAAGCAGCGCCAACCTGCAAAAGATGGCATCGTCGTACCGAGGAATGACACACGAAATCGTAGAACGCACTCCCGTCTTTGTCGATGAGCCCGTGGCACCCTGGCCAACCAGGTGGAACGAAGCAGATAAATTCGCACAACTAGATCTCGAGGATAATGGGCGACAGGCCAAGTTCTCTGGCGCACAGAAGACACACGACGAGGCAGCAGCGGTACGGGCAGACTTTGCCATGCCTCGGCAATGTGGCATTTATTATTATGAAGTCACAGTCATTTCAAAAGGGAAAGATGGGTATGTTACTCCTAGTTCAAACATTTGGGTTATCGAGCTAATGTTTCAGTAGGAGGATGATAGGTGTTGGCTTCTCAGGCCCTAAAGTTACTCTGAGTCGAATTCCAGGCTGGGAGCCAGACTCGTACGCATACCACGGCGACGATGGACAGATTTTTAGTAGCACGACTTCTGGAAAATCGTATGGACCAAAATTTACCACTTTAGATGTGATTGGATGTGGAATTAACTTCCGAACAAACACAGCATTCTTTACCAAAAATGGCCACATGCTAGGTACGCGCCAGCTTTGAACATATACTTTAAGCTAACGAATACAGGAACTGCTTTTAGAGACATGAAACCAAATATGCCATACTACCCCACAGTGGGTATGAAGAAGCCTGGCGAAACACTTCGCGCAAACTTTGGCCAGGAACCCTTCGCTTTCGACATTGACAAGATGGTACAGGACGAAAAGGCAGCTATCCAGGCAGAAATTGCTAGAAGCAAATCAGCGTCCAAGGTCGCGGCAGACGAGACTCAATTCATTCATAAATTGATTGGACAATACTTGGCACATGACGGATATGTAGAGACAGCGCGAGCCTTTTCCGAGGAAATAATCAAAGAGGCAAAGGCATTGGCGAGCGACGAGAATGCAGAGATCCCCTATCACGAAGCGGTTGAGGATATGGATGCGCTCAATAGACAAAGTAGGTGGTGAACGCGCGCATGCAACAACCATGGCAGCTACTGAGTTGAAACAGAAATCAGGACGGCCATTCTCGAAGGCGACATTGACAAAGCCTTGAAGCATACCACTGCGTATTACCCTTCTGTGCTGCACAACAACGAGAACATATACTTCAAGTTACGTTGTCGGAAGTTTATTGAAATGATTCGGCGATGCAATGAACTGAATGCGCAATGTCAGCCAGTTTCCACACCACCATCGAAACGCTCCACGGCATCGACATACAACAAACGCAACTCGACGGCAACTGACGAGTATGATTTCGAAATGGAGCTGGACGAGCAGCTGGGCGTGCACAACCCACCACCAAGCTGGGATAACAAGAATCAGAACGAAGATCTGGACGAGGAAGACGACATTGAAGACAAGGAAATGAAGTTACAGCAGCTGATGCAAGAAATGATTGAGTATGGCATGGAGCTAAGAGCCGAGTTTGCCAATGATCAAAGACGAGAAGTCAAGCGTGCACTCGAAGACACATTTGCCCTGATAGCATACGAAAACGTACAAGAAAGTGCTTTGGCGCCATTACTCGAGCCTTCTGGACGAGTACCCGTGGCTGAGGAACTGAATAGCGCCATATTAGGTATGTCAACTTCCCACAAGAATCATCACTGCGAATGCTAAAAAAGGCCCCAAGTCTCACTGGGTAAGTCGTCGTCTGCCGCTCTAGAACGCCTCGTAGCTCAGACCGAAGCCCTCGTGTCTGAACTCGCAGCTGATGGTGGGCCCGGCGCCTTTGTCAACGTTCGCCGCGACTTTTTGCAATAGAATCCTACCACTGCTCGCTCTCCCTTTTGTCAAAAGCGTGGGTAGCACCATCGGCGTGCGTTTCGCATCTTTCATCCAAGAAGCGAAGACCTGCCTGTGGAAAACGGAGAGAAAAAAGCGCGAGCCGTCTTAGGTTGGGTTGGACTTGCCGTTTGTAGTCAATGGTTTGACTTCCCGCAGAGGATGCGTCCCGTTCTAACTCGGCTGGGATGAAGTATGAAGGGAGAGGATATTTTTGGGTGGTGCATAGGGAGGTCATTGCGAGCATGAAAGAATGAAGAGAAATCATCTTGTCTCAAAATTCAAAATTCTCTACTCCTCTTTTTCATTTTTGACGATACACTCATACTCTCGTACTCAGTTTATTTTTATCTTATTTTTCAGGCATAGGAGTAAGCATCTGTCTGGAGCGTTTTGTGTATTTTCAGACCTTGAAGGCGTTTTTTAGGCTGGGAACTTTTTTTTGGGGGGTCACTACAGGGCGTCTTATATATGTGCATCCCTTAGGTGTGGTATAGTGTAGTATCACATGATATATGAATGACAATGGCGCGTAGAGGAGATAAAGTGTAGGTAGTATGGTATGTTAAGTTTAAATGGACATTTAATCTCGAGAATTTGACTTGGGCATGAATAAATTGACATGTATCGGATATGCTTCATAGAGCTAATAATTAGTGACGATTTTGTTAATTAGATAGATGAACTAACTAGCGCAATCCCATTTCAATGTAAGTAAGAAATGAAACCAGACAAAAGAGAGGAAAGAAGAACAGTACCTTGATAACCCCACCAATTGTCTCTAATTCAAACCTATCTAGCCTACCAGAAGAATCCCCCCCCAAGAGTCCTTTTTGTCTTCCTCTTGCCACTCCATTTAAAAAGGCCACCACCACTTCTTGCCTCCCTCCACTGCTGCCACCTTCTTCGCTCCAAGCCCATTTCCCCCCTCCTCTCCTCCTCCAAGCTTATCAAAGAACACAACCATCACAGTAGTATCATCAACCGCATACCTGCCTAAAGGCCCAGGCACACTTAACACGCCCATAAAAAGCCCCCTCCGCGTCCCACCCAGCGCATTCCTCGCAAGACACACGGCGGCATTCTCATCCTCAATGGCAAAATACTCGGGCGTCGCTTTCCAATCTACTTCCTGACCGTTTTCGACATCGTACTCTACACCTGGTTCCTGCGCAAAAGCAGAGGGATAAACAGGGGGGTTGGCTTGTAGCTTGGGATCATCAGCGACGCTTCCGTTGCCGCGATCTTTGGCTTCGAGCCACGATTGTACGCATTGCACTGCGTGTTCCGAGGAAATGCGGTCCCAGAGACCGTCCGAGGCTAGAATCATGAAGTCGCTTTTTGCTCCTTTACTACCCCGTCCACTGGCGTTGGCGGCTTCTTTGACGGGGTCAACGCGCACGATTTGAGTCTCTGTGATTTCAGGCTCCGCAGTCATGTAGGGCGGCGACTTGTTTCCTGGGCGCGGGGCGGTGCCCCAGAATTTATACTGTACTGTTTTGATAAAGTCATTGTCCCATTTCCAGCGGTGGTCGCCAAAGGCTCGGGTGACTGCTATGCCGAGCAAGCGGCCTGTTTTGGGGTCAATCATGTCTGGCTCGTCTGGGTGGGCGGCTGCGAGGCGGGCGACTTCTGCTTCGTTGAAGCCTGTTTGGTCAGTAGAGAGGGGCATGCTGGTGTAGCTTTTGGTAGAAGGGTCCCAGCGTCCTAGCACGGCGCGGGAGTCGCCAGTGCATGCTACGCGGAGGGTGTCTTTTTCGGGGTCAAACGCGGCAAGGAGGGCGCAGGAGCCGGAGAAGGCGGGGGTGAGTGCTGCTATTGCTGCGGCATTGGCTGCTGGAAACCAGTTTGCTGCTGTGCGAGCGTTATCCATTATGGTCTTGTCGATGCGGAGGAAGGTTTGCTTAATGGTTGATTCTATTTCCATGGATGAAGAAGTTGCAGAAAGTCCGAGCAGTGCAGACGAGACGTATGGAAGTAGACACCATTGGAGGTAGAAAGCTGTGTGTCGTCCTGCGTGTCCATCCATGATTGACCAGTAATTCCATGGCTTCGCACCTGGTCCTGGAGATCTTCCAAGCGCATAGTAATCTTCGCACGGTTCGTTACTTCGAAGTCGGCAACCATGAGTAACAGGTATGCCTTCCAACCTCGCCTCCTCTTCACTCATTTTCCACCCAAACGCCATTTTTTCAAACTGCTCACTAAAGAACCTAGCAACATCGGGGTCTTTCAAAGGTCCACTGACATCCGGAATATGAAACTGTATCCAATGATCCAATTCTTCTTTGTCTCCGTAGAGGTGCAATGGCGTCGCTTGATTTTGATCCGAAACATATGAATTGATAACTTCATCGGTCCAGTCTTCTTCCCGTATTTCAGTTGAAAAGTACACCAACGTACCTAGCAAGACGAGGAAGATGACAGTCTTGGTAGGGAACGCAGAGTGTAGCACCTTCAGGGACCTGAATGGGCCTCGCACCGCCAACACAGCAGGCTTCGACATTTCCCTCGCGCCATGTCGAGCCTGTGGCCTCTGAAGAACATGGAGAGCACGTGACTGAGCCAGCGGAACGCGCCCCGATTGTATGTTTGGGAGAGCTGTACGTGGCCGCAGAAACAAGCGGCTTGCCAATGGGCTTCGCAACCGCGCCGCAAGCTGCGAGCGCGTCGAGTATTTCAGTCGCACCACATTTGACCACCGAACAGGTACCATTTTGAAGTTGGCGGTTTTTGAAGGCTGATGCTTCAAGATTGAGCGGCGGCCAGAAGTCGAACATTCAGAGCTCGGGCCATGTAGTTAACTGACTACAGTACTAGCTGACTAGCTTGAGCGGATTCGCCCAATCACGTGAATCTGTTCTTGCATCGCGACGGTTGGGACTTGATGTCATACTGCATATATAGCTATGTGGTTGGTCTTGTGATACATCAAAATCACGATTCATCCTACGTTTCCCCTTAGATCTTAGATGTAGCCTTGAGTCATCAAAATTCCCCGATAACTAGCGCACGCCGTGTTGTTTCCCCCCTCTTATATATATAAGACCCAGTAAACAAATGAATAGGTGTCGTATTGACAAAGTGGGATGACTGGAACGACCAACCAACCCAAGGAAGGGCGAGCCATGGCCATTAGGACCTTGTGTCTCTTCAAGGTCAATATAGTCTGTCTTGCAGACTTACTTGTGATGGGAACTCTTATGGCTTCGCGATTGTGTTGTAATACAGCCTCCGAGTATACAAAATAAAACAGTGTAATGCAGCCACAAGCCAAGTGCCAGATTGCAGTCTTACATCTCAGTCCAATGTACATCTTCTGGCCGTTCAACATCCCAGTAATCTTGGTTCTTCTTCTTATCTTTCTTGCTATCACTTGTACTCTTCTTCCTTTGAAGCATTGACCGCATCTTCGATGCCAACTTGCCCAGAGGTGGCGTAGTCGCGGCATCGATATTACCATGCACTGAATCCACTCCACGAAGATTGTTTTGAGGTGGTGTTTTAGCTCTTGCCATTGGATGTTGGACAAATGCGACTTCTTTGATTGGTCTCGTGCGTACTGAAGACTTGGATACTTTTTTTACGGGAGGCGATAACGCAACATCTACTGGCTTTGCTTCTCCTGTGACCTTGGAGGCTGTTGACTGAGTTCTTGGTCTTTGAATAGTTGCTTGCTGCACTTTGGGGGACAGTTGTTGCATCTTGGGGGGGACCATCATTTCCCACATTGGCTCTGTTGGGCTTGCCGGCTCCGAGGATGAAGACGTTGGTCGAAGCAGCACAAAGGTAGAGTCGTCACCGCCCTGGTTGATACGTGGGGAGGGTGCGGGCGTAGAAGGCTCAGAATCGATGACTGTACCGAAGCTTTTGGCAGACATTGGTGGGGACATTGGGCCTGGGCTTATAGGGCTAGAGATGATAAACGGTTGAGGAGCTGTGGGCCTTGAGAAGCGATGAGGTCGATCTGGAGGGACCACGGATGGCGGTTTAGGCATTCCATGAGTGGAAAGTGGTCTCCTGTTGGCGAGAGGAGCGGCTGGCACGGCAAGAGCTGCCATTATGACACGTATCTTGGCTGTGGTTCAGGCACAGTGTGACGCGCCGAGAGTGGATGAATCAAGATTGTTGAATGGGTGCGCTACAACCGGGGACATGTCACTGTGTAACTGAAAGGGTACCTGAAGAGGATCTGTGGGTGTTGACAAGGCAGCGAAGGCAGCGAAGGTCAGCACGCGGGGTTCAAGGAAAGATTGGAAGTAATTAGTACAACAAATTGCTCCGCACTTTTGCACAAAAGAATATACCCCGAGGATGAAGACAGGCAGCTGTACTACCTAGGGCTGGGGCCGAAAATATGTACTATATATGGATACCTATACGCCGGACTAAAGCGTCTAACAGCAAGGGTTACGCATGGCCAACAGCGCTTCGCTTCACAGTGGCAAGTTGCAACACATGACTACGTCGGCACTACAATCGCGTATGGACATATGAAGACAGTGTCCTCCTCGACGCGGTTACGAAGTGGTTCGATCTTTGCAACTGTCAGATGTGGTGTGGACAAGAAAGCGCCTAAGTCGGACTCTGATTGGCCAGGCCGGCATTCGCTGCGCCGCAATAGAGAACAGCGGCTAGAAGCTTGAAAACGCCAACCGTTAGTACAGTGGAAACATGGCCTAATAGCTTGCAATGTGCATGGCCTTTTGCAGCGATAGAGTTTAGCAAGGACAGTTCAAGTGTTGAATGGAAGCGGGAATTGTTCTCGTGCGACTCTCGTTGGCTGAGGGCAATGGTCCAATGGGCTTCGCTAGAACTTAGTTACCTACTCTACGCTGATGCTCAGCCTGACCAGACCATGGAAGTTTTCAGCTCGTCGTCACCGGTGCCTATAACTACCAGGAGAGAACGGCCTCTGGCATGTCAGTCCAGTCTGCAAGGGGCAAGTGTTGGCGTTGTTCTACTTGTTCCTTCAGCTTACCTAGGTAGGTAGAGGTAGACGTTGGGACCACGCGTTCATTGATTGTGAACGACTTGCACGAGGTCTGGCCGCGTGCTGAGCGAACTATGCCCTTGTTCAGCTGACGCCTGAGTTGCCTCCCTATTAATATCGCCGACAAAGATGAATCATTCTTGGAGATCGTCGACTGTCTCCAGTATTTGTCCACGAAGAGGGTCAAGGCCGGCCAATGTCATTTTGCAATGTGGCGACGCATTTCCAGTCGCTTGGTCCAGCAGCTCAGAGAACCGGCAATAGTCAAGATTGGAAACACGCGCGCATACGAGCTTTGGGTGGTGGTGAAGATCAGCAAGGGTGCATAACGCCCCCAACCAGGCTGGACCAGTCGTGCCAGTGTCCAGATAATAGGTATCAAGTCGATGGAAAGGGCCGTAATGTACGTACTAATATGTAATATATGGACTCGGAGTAATAGACCTGGGGGCCATGGAATAGAGAGCGGCAAAGCGGGAGAGGCTTCTTTATTTTATTTATTTTTTTTTTTTTTGCAGAGGCGCAGGCTGTGCTTCAGATATGCCTCTCCAAGCGCCAAGCTAAACCCTTGCCACAGCTCGACCAATCACGTCTTCATATTGAGGCCAGTGCGGCTCTTTCATTGGTCAGTTCTCCTCGGCAGGGTTGTGGAGGCGCGAGTTATGTAATCACGCGTAAACGAACCTCAACCGTACCTAAGTTGTAACAGCCGGCAACACTCGCCAACCCAACCTGCTCGACCGTCTACCTAGCTGGTAACTATCGCTAGGATGCATCGCCCAGGACTCAGGAGACGTCGCTATTTTACTGCACCACACTAATTAGTTGTTAATTAATTAGTCATTATCTCTGCTGGAATGGACTGGACCGGATCCATTGGCATCAATCAACACCACTAGCATTCCTTCCTGCCATCTGTCCAGCGTGTATCCCTTGCTGCTATTTCGAGACATGGGCCGATAGGTCTCGGGTGCCGGATGCTCAGATTCTGCTCACAGCCTGAAACAACAAGCAACAGCAAAAGATGGCAAACGGCTATCATGCCTTGCAGTCAGAGCTCTAGCAGCTTACTACAGTCTAAATGAATATATACCACACTACGAAAAGCAGTTGAGAAGATGCCTTCTCATTCCTCCACGACGTGGCGTAGTAGTCTCCCTTTCCAGGTCAATGCTCCGTCGTAAGTGCTGGGCAAAACATCATGTGGTACAGTTCATTCCTCTCTAGATGTCCGTGTGGTAAACAAGATCAATCGAGTCCAGCCCGCCATAAATTGGATTCACCCTGGTCGTATGGTCTTACACAACTGAAAATTCACTCTTTCATTTCACTTCTTGACATTCGTACATTCTCTTTCCATCATGAAGGTTGAATTTTGGCTCTGCGCCTTGCTCGGCATGGCCGACGCAAAGGTTTCTCGACGCAACCCTGCGGAACAAGGAAGCGTTGATGGCTACAAGAGCGAAGACTACAAGAGCGAAGACTACCCCAAATACGGTCGCCCCAAGGATGACTACCCCAAGGACGACTACCCCAAGGACGATTACCCCAAGGACGACTACCCCAAGGACGACTCCTCAGACTCTCGATACCAACGCGAGAACAAGTACTCGTCAAACAAGTACCCAAATGATGTCTACCCTGTAGGAAAGGAGGCCAAGTCCTGGAAACCAAAGACTCGCCATCCTGAATTTTTCAGCCTCAAGGTTGACCAGGGCCCTTGCACCGATGGTGAAGACCCATCTGCGTGCCAGTTCAATGGCTTTGCAGTTAGACTGGAGCAGGGCATTGCCATTGCCACACCCTACAACAAGTGGTGGGACCCCAATCTCCCCATCTTCTTCGTCGATGATGACACCCAGACATACACTGTAAGTTTAGCGCACTCATTCCGATCCCCACATCGCTAATATTGCGACAGGTCAGCAAGAAGCCCCTCCAACTGTACATTGATTCAGTTACCGGCGCTCTGAGATATGATGTTGTGGGATGGCTTCCTCCCAACTCTATTGCTATCAGCTTCTACAAGACTGGTAACAACCCTCTTGGTTATGTCGACCCAAGCCCTTCTTATTTCGCCTGGCCTTCCACCGAGGGGCGCACCAACAACATCAGTGGTGGAACTTGGTGGCTCTGTCCTCTCTCTGGCACTGGCCAGTACCAGATCTTCATCGGCGGTGTCAACTTCGGTAAGAGCTTGCAGGGTGGTGTCTCCAAGGAGGACTGCCGGGAAGAGTCTCTCGCAGCTATCAACGCCAACCCCTGGAAGAAGAGCGGATACAACTTTTAAGCGTCTTCCATGTCCCCAGTCTATTGCGCGCAAGCATCGCAAGCATACTAAGCGACCCTCTGCACACAATCACATAGTCTGCCTCTTTGTTTCTTATCCTAATCGTACGCTCTCCGGCTACCACAATACTCGGTTACTCATTTGTACCTTAGTCGAAATTGAACATCTTGTTTTCTCTGACCTCGACCTTTCGTTTGCCGTTCATGCCGTGTCTTGTACTGGGATTGGCTCTGACCAAAGTGGTCTTGATAGTCAGTGCGTCGGAGCCGTTTGCACTTCGCGCTTCACCTTGCCACACAGATACTGACTTTTACTCTAAATTTTCCTTCTATATCCTGTCAAACATTTCCTTTTCACATCACACTTACCCTATTCGTGGAATTGCTTTTTTGTGCACGTGGCCACAAGTCTTCACTTCACTACTCACCACTTAGTTGCCTTGGCAGTCCAGTATGTACAACGCATGGGGCAACGTTTACCTTCAGTCACCCCCACCAAAGCAATCTTTTCCGAAAAAGAACGTTGACAAGGAGGGTAAAAAGTCTTTTTTTGCCCGCAAAAGGAAGACAGATTCAAAGACCGCCAACCAGGAGCAGGGTGACTCTCTCTTGTCACAAACTACAAGCTCTGAAACGATCGCGGTCGAGCGGCTTGCCAAACAGCTTGACGATCAAAAGCAGGGCGAGTCACTGCTACAGACACCTACGATGGTGGACGCGAGCAACGCAATCAAGGCGCAGAGTCATTGCGACATCCAGGACGACAAATACAGTCAGCGACTACAGTCAGATTCAATGATGAAGGACAAAGTCAAACACAAGGGATCGGCACGAGATTTCAATAAACATCGACACAATCGTCAGCAGCTGGGCTCTCTCAGACACTCGGGGGTAGTTGACGACGAAGTTGGCTTCGACGTCAACTGGACCGAGCAGGATGTCAAGCGCATGGCACGGGAGATCGCAAACGAGACCATTGCCGAAGTTCACATGTCTCTATTTGGTTACTGGATTCGAGCAAAGCCTGCAAACTACGAGCTAGCCAAAGTGTATATCCGCGAGCTGGCTCTGGACCAGGTAGGTCCATGTACACTTTCCCACAAACTACATCAATTCTAACAAGACTTCAGGGTTACAATGTCGACAGGATCTCAAATGGGCACTTGCGTAGACTTTTGATGGACACATACCAAGCCCGTCCAGTGTATGTAGCCCACCTTGACACGCTCGCAGAGCAGGATGATGAAATCTGTGCAACGTTGGCAGACCACAAAAAGCTCCCAGCTTTGGTGTCGCCAAGTGCACCACCACAGGGCCAGCTTTCTGAGCAATTACCCCATAAAGGGAAAACGTTGGATTCTAACAATTTTCTGAACAGGGAACCCCCTTACGCAGCATCGCTGCATAGAAAAATATCAAGCCTGACGAATCGAAGCCCCTCCACTGGCTCGGACGTAGCTCTACGTGCCCTACCTACGACAAAGACTGCGGCTCTGCCGTACGGCTTGCGAGCTAGGAGGAATCGAGCTCAAGCATTGGATGTGGAAGAAGCAAAGAAGTTCAGCCAGAGCAAATTTCCACCATGGGCTTACCCTCCAAACAGTAAGTTGTCCATGAAGAGCTATTGAGAATGACTTGACACTAATCAGCGACAGCCCCCGACCGCCCTGCGCCTCTGAGCCTCAAGCCTCGCGTTTCGCAAGCGAGCAACATCAATTCTAACGTTGCCTATCCGCGTTCCTTCTCTTCACCTATATACCATAGTCACAGCGATGAGGCTCCCCCGCTTCCAGGTTTTGAGACATATCCCAGACATAGTCACCTCTTTCAAGAGGCCTTCTCTCACCCGTTGCTGACTCCGACGAGAAACCCGTCCAGGAGGGCAAAAGGCAAGGATCAGATAGCTGATAGGGACAGGAAGGGATCCCCAACCAATGAACTTGCGACTGTGGCACAGGCAACTACTCCCCGACATGATCCTGGCAGACGGTACGCCTCGACTGGACAAGACGGCTACCCAGTCACAGGAACTTACGAGTTCGATGACTATAATGCTCGCTCTGATTCTGAGGCAACTTGTACCGGTGCAACAGATCTCAATGATGCTACAAGTAACAGCGGAGACGTGGCTGAAAGCTGCCTTGACGAGACTTTCGATGAACTGGAGTCATATTTTGGCTCAGGTGACGAACATTCAATTCTCGAGACGTCGTCCTCAATTTATAGCCAGGATGACAGACAGGTGGTGTATACATTTGCTTCTTTCGCCGACGAACCTGCTCCAGATCCGGACCGGGAGGATCCAGTCACTGTCGACGACCATGCACAGCTCCACCGACCACTCCCACTGCGCGACTACGGGAGTGAAGCTCACCTGTTACTCAAGTCTCGTGCAAAGGGTGGACCTCATCACGGCCGCCACAATTCAGCCGGAAGTTTGCTCCTTGGAAGTCGTCCGACATCCCACGCCATGGAAACGCCTACTTCCGAGACCCGGTCAGCCACTCGACCACTATACCACCTTTCTCCCCAAGAGGTGTACAAAGTCTCTGGCTACTTTCAGGCCCAAACTGCACACAGCAACGCAGACAAATTCAAAGCGTCGGGGCATACTGAAGAAGGAGCAGTATACGATCAGGAAGGCCATACTGACAAAGCAGACGATGCTGGCACTGTCAAAGACACTTCCAGTCAAACATCAAGCAACACAACTGGCGGCGTCTCAGACTTTGACTTCGACGCCGCCTTGTCGGAATTCCCTGCATCGCCTACTCAGAGCTCTGCCACTACACTGCCTTCACACATCAACCTCGCTCCTCGCCCTCCAAATTCTTTCTCCTGGCGCCGCGCCCCTACAGCACCACCTTCTCAACCACCCCCTCCTTTGCCTTCCAGTGTCTCTGCCCAACAACAGACAGCCCGCAGGGATATCGATCCATCTGTCCTGTTGATTTTCGAGCGCACATGGCGCGACGTCAACGAAGCGCTGATTGCGAGGATCTATGGTAGAAAAGATGTGCAGTTGGGCGAGGCTGATATCAAGTATATCGAGAGTATTGCGAGGCAGTTGAGGGAAAATGGGGTTTCTTTGAATGATTTGGCTTGATGGGAGAAGTACGTGGCCAACCGGTTAGAGACCAGGATTGTGGTTGTAAGAGTATCTAGCTATATACGGATGGTTTGCGATTTGGACCAGAACGGATTGGTGAGTATTTGAGGATTTTCTGCGTGGTAGCAAAAAGTTTGGGCTGGGTTGGCGGATTTACTGAATAATGAATGGATTTGGTGGGTTTCAAGGTCGATGACGGAGGTGAGTTTTACCGGTTCGAGGATGTGAGAGGCGTAGGGAGTTGGATTGTTGGTGAAGCTAGGGATATGCGGTCATAGGTGATCTTCTCGCTTGGTGCTTGGCAATGATTGCTCATGACCAGACAAGCTGGCCTTATATAGGTCATCCATCGGAGGCAACATAAATTCTGTTCTCTGTATCAATAGTCCAATGTTAGTCAAACTGAGATTTAACCAACGAGCATAAATCATTTCAAAACCTAGCTATTCCTTGTGATCACAACGCTCATTAATCTTCATCTAACCCCCTTAATCTCTGCAATCTCCTCTCAAGACTGCACCTCAACACCCTCTTGTCCCGTCCCACACCCGCCTTCTTCAGACAATCATCATCCCTATCCCAATACACAGCCCACCCAAACCCGCCACTCTCCTCCTCAACCGCAACGAAGCACTCCTCCCCATTTAGCGTCAACCCTTGCTCATCATCTTCGGTCCAGTCCCACGGCCCAACGACATGTTGCTTCGCCTCAGCTCTAGGGCCATACTTGACCTCGCGCGTCTGCCAATCTGCATAAAGCCAATTCAATTTCGGTTTGGCGTCTGAAGATTTCAATGTGTCTGAATTTGAATAAGGCACAGTGCTCACAAGTCCCAAAACAGGCCTGTAAGGAACCGGAAGATGCTGTAAATCTTCTTCTGGGAAAGGGAGATAAAAGCCTTGAAATGGATGGGAAAATTCTCCCATATCCTTGTTCTCTACCGGTTGTTTTGTGCTTTTATCCTTGGGCCATAACATTACCTATTTTGGCACATTTTGTCAGCGATTATTCACTCTCTTGTGTTGATCTTCTCATCGTCAATTGTAGATGTAGATTGGGAAATAGTGAAGAGGATGAAGATTTACCTTTCCACTCCTCAAAACGACGATAGCTTCGTGCACTTCATCTTTCTTCCGCGACTTTGCGTCGCAAAATACATCGAGGTAGAATTCTTCCTGGCGCTCGGGGGCTTCGGCTTCTTCGATGAGCAAGCGCTGGCGATGCACGGCTTCACTTGCGCCCACAGTGATGGGGGTGCCTGCAAAGGAAAGGATTTCCATTTCTAGCCATTGGTGATGTGATTCTGATACGCAGTTTTGGTAGAGCATTGCAATACAAGTGTAAAGAATGACATGTTGGACATGTTGGAGAGCGGCAAGGTTCGTGTAGGATCTGGGAGCTTTCTTGCTGTGGTGTAAGCACGATGTTGTCATCGCCTGTGGGAATGTGGAGCTTCCAAGGTTGGACCCAAACATGCTTGCAGGGGTTTGGATGTCAGCTTCACAGGCACTCATGTACATATATATATAAATGTATTGGGATTTTTCTTGATGATTCTATGCTACGAGAGCAATCAATTGACCAACCATGTTGCTTCTAGCAACCCGTGCTCCCCGTCTAGCGGGTGCATTCATGCCATAGACCAAGGTAGGTCCAAGGTAGGTACCTGGCAATGTCTGCTTCAGTTATCCAACCGCATTACCAGTGCAATTTTGGCACATATGCCTCTCCCGCATTTGTCTTGGCCGCATAGTTCAAACTAGAGCCCAGCCTTTTGGAAATTTTCCAAGCTGTGTTTGTGCAGCCATTCAGCATGTACAAAAGGGCCAAGTTGACCGAGATTGTGCCATTGCGCTCGTCCAGCTTATCCTCAAATCTGATGGGATCAGAGTAAAGCAACCAAGGCTCGCACAAGGTATCGACAGGTTCTCCATCTCTGGTTCCGTATTCGCACTTCTCCTTGATCGTGAGTCGGATAAACATGACTTCGTCTGCGGACGCAATGAAGGCGTGAGACACCGAAGACATAAGCATGTATTGCGCAATATCGCCTGGTATGATATGTTAGAAAGAGTACAAGTCGTACTGGAATAGAAGAAAGTACCCAGCACGCATCTCAGACTGCCCCAAGTATTGTGTGGCAGCTCTTTAATCGCCTGTGTCAACGCGCCTCTCTTCCCACCAAGATACTCAATGTGGCCAAGCAATCGTATCTCTTCTTCCCTATTGTGCATTCTCGCTTTGATGACAAAGGTAGGCTTCCAAGTGAAGTCTTGGTCACCCATGTCTTCTTCGTCCGCTTCTGCGAGAAATATGCCGCCTGGTGGGTCGGGCTTTGTCTTGACTGACTGGAGCATATTGAAAATATTGCTGATAACCTCTACTACGTCACGCTGGAAATACGACTTGTGTATCTCTGAATCATGGCTCTCTTTGCTCAGCAAAGGATCAGGACCCCGAGGCGGGGTCACTGGGCTGTCATCGATCTTGTCAAAGGCTTCTTGACAGTGGGAAGTCTTCCAAAATTCGAGAGCGGCGATCTGTAGATTGCCCCAGTGTTCCACGAAGCCGAGATACCAGAGTCGTCTCGCATCTGCTGGCCGGAAGAGCGGCTGATTTTCTTTTGGGCGCGGTAGATGAACGTTCCCGAGAGATCGACAAATTATGCGGCGCGCCTCACCTTTATTAGGGGACGTTATATCCAGCAAGGAGAGTCGGCGTGAAGGGGACAGCGAGCCTTGACGTGTGGTTTCTGATGCGCGTGAAGTCGATGCACTTGTAGTCGTACCACGCTGCCTGGATGCTCTGGTTGGAAACCTTGCAGAGTCAGGCGACAATAGGTTGTTGGGTCGAACACGTAATTCAGGACCCCAGCGATTTCTAGGCACGTCGCCCATATTGCGTGGTGATAATCGATCAACAGAGGAGATTGGTGCAGTTGAAATGTTGGGAGGCGGCGTGAGTGGAGGTGAGTCGACCTCGCTAGGTGGCCGAACAGAAGGCGGGCGCACGGCCTCTCGAACTGGAAGTTTTACAGTGATTGTGGGCTTAACTATTGATGTGTCACCGCCTCTCGAAACTGCCGCAGCTGTTGTTGAAGCAATATGTGGGTGGGCTTTTGGTGGAGAGGGAGGAGTAATAACGATAGACGGTACCCTTAACACTACATCACCAGTCGTCTTAAAAACCTTCACTGCAAACGCAGCATTTGAATCGAGTGACGGAGCTAGCAAAAGAGGCCTTGCTGGCCTGAGCGAATGTCGGATTATAGAGACCCCTGCCACATTGTCGTTGACTCTCCTTAGTGACTCAATATTCCATGTTGATGCAGGCGGTGCGAGCGGCCGATAATAGATTGGCTTCAGGGAAGATCTAAATTCCTCACTGCGATCTTCCATGAAAGGGTTTGTGTACGAGTTTGCGTATGGGTTTGTAGCAGGTAGCCTTCTACGCCCTACGGGGCTATAGACATTCGACAGAGCATCTACTGATACGGGGCCTGTCGGTATATTTGGCGTGTCTGTGAGATGCCCAGTGTTCTTCGCATCTCGTTGGCGATCCGGACGTACGTCCAAAGCAGGATTCATGTTCACTGCTGTCCCTTTTAGATTTTTTGTTTGCTTCGTAAAAGGATTCAACGCGGCCACAGCAGCGCCAAAGGTGAATCCACTCTTGTCCCCACGTATCGATGAAATAAATTCCGTCCATATGCTGTCCCCCATGCCCCTCTTGGCTTGATTCTTGGAGTCATTCTTGATATCCGTCGGAACGCCTGCTTCCCTGCGCTGCCCGAAGCGGAGGATCGCTAGAGGCAAGTTCTACCCGCATTGTCGTAGCGCTTCAATAGCTTCCAAAGTATCCTGTTCGGTCCGTTCCACGTACTCTTTTACTGATTTTGTTTGGAATTCGTCTAAGGAGTCGATACGAGAGGCAAAGATTGATTCATTGGACGAATTGTGGCTCGAGGCCATGGTTTTGGAATATATTGAGCTCAATGAACGATGGTACACTAACGATAGTGAAAAGACCGACTTGGTAAATGGTAGAAACTGCTTTGCTAACAGGATATCAAGGACCTAAGATGCGTAAGCTACGTTAAGTGAAGAACCTGTCACTTTTGACGGGATTAGCGCCTGCGCAATATGTTGAGGAAGCCACAACAGTAAGCACTGCTTTAGGAAAGAGCCATGCTATAACAATGACACAAACTTGGATGACGTATAAATGCCTGAATGATAAAGAGTTGAAGTAACCAGGCTGAATGTCGCCTCGCCATCGGTCAATACTTTGCAAATCGAGTCGAGAAGGATCAGACAGTTCTCACTCAAAAATGCGATACAGCTGGAGATGAGCTACCAAAACACTCCAAGGTGAAGCCGATGTGGTATTCCAAGGACGGTTAGTTGTGAACATCAGTCATTCTAATCACGGCACACTGCGAGATACTTCTGTTGTGAGATGATGAACACAGGATCCGAGGCTCGACTAGTTATGGTGGGCGAATACGAAGCACACATGTTGCTTTTGGAATGGTTGCTGGTAATTAGTCAAGGACTATGTTCGTTAGGAGCACCTAGTAGAGACTAGGAGACAAAATGTAAAACTCGACCTAGATCCAGTCTGATTACACGAGGCGGCCCGTATGGTATACGTGAGAGGAGATCATGGCCCCCTTGCTGTTGGGCGTTTACTGCGATACCGAGGAGTGTCAAGTAGGATTAGAAATCTCATCGGTCGTTCTATGAACTGAGTTGAATCTCCACTAACTTAATATGTTGGTAGTTGTTGAGGTTGGGATGAACGCCAGACAGGGACAGGACGACTCGGCTGTTGACGTTGTTATGGATCCTGAGTGTAGGTAAGAAAGTTGCCTCGGTAACTATATAACTAACTACTTTGTAGCTACAAGGCGACATAATCATTGGTGCAATTAGGCGACAACCCCCAGGATACAGAAAGTGTAACTATCTGCGCATACGTGTTTAATCGGGTGACGGGGTGACAGAGTCTGGGGAAAGCAGCAAGCTCTTCCCGAGAGTGGCGCTTCCATTGGATGGCTTCGTAGATCAGATCATCATTACCGATCTATTGGGAGAGCCTCTTCTCTAGAAGCCGTTTGACAGGCGCAGATCATGCATAACACATAGATTTGAAGTACGGAGTATGTAGATTAAACAGCTGACATGTATACTTGATCAGTCATTCAAATGTCATGATGGACCAAGGCAATAACTATCTTTGATTCGCCACAAGACGGCCGAATTTTAAGCTTCTCGCCCAATGATAGCCAAGTGCGATGAGCTTCGGTTTGGTTTTCATGGAGCTAACAAAGAGTGGAAAGCCTTGCCGGATACTAAAGGAAAGGTGGTAAAACCGACAACGCAAGGAGGCTTGTTGTGTAGTGATGATTGGTGGCATAGTATTCGACGTGGAGTGACTGAGAAATTCGACTGCTAATAGTTATTAGAGTTGAGTAGCGACGAAATCTGGGCAGAAGGATCAATCAAGTCATAGCAATAACTAACGACATTGGCATTTGCAGCTTGTGCATGGATGATAACAAAGCCATTGCGGCAGCTGACGTATAGGATGACGAGCAAGGACCATGGATATACTTGCAGCTTTCATCAAGTCTACTGTCTGACCCTCTAAGACCAATCCCCAGATTGAGCTTGCCATGGCAAGGGTTTTCTTCCACGGCAGTAACTACCGGCTTACGGTGCAGATGGCGTTACGAGGCCAAGTTGGAGGCGGTTCTTCGTATTTACAACCGACGCCTTGCGATCAACACCACGGACGTGTATCCCAGTCGGGATGCTCTTGGCGTAATCTGTGGAGCTCAATTGCAACGTCCAACTCTACCCCGCAAGTGGAGTTGAAACGACGGCGATGTGCAAAGAAGGTGGTGGTGGTGGTGGTGGTGGTGGCGGTGGTGGTGAATACATACACATTACCTAGGTAGATTCTTCGACGTTGCCGAAATTGTCAATTGACAAGCATCCTGTTTGCCTATAGTATTGGTGTTTTCTTCGATTGGCCCCCAAGTGGATTCGGCTCAGCAATGGCGTTGTTCATAACTAGTTGACTACGGAGTACTCTGTATACTTCGGATATGTACTCCGTACCTCCTATGCGGGGTCTCCACGCTGCCAAGGCCGCCACCCCAGGTTCCTAAACAGTTTTTGGTCTTCTCCGGGATTTGGACTTCCAGGCTGTGGGCAAAGATGCAGACGAGAATGAGTGCGCCAATCTGGCCAAGTTATGGGTGCCTCGGTAGTTGGTTCTTTTCCCAAGAATCACTGTCCTTGGCAGTGACAAGTCTGTGTAATTGGTCGGGGGTGTGCAAGTAATTTGTACAAGCACATAACATATAACTAATGGAAAGCCCTTGGTCTTATTGCTGGTGCAAGCTTTTGACTTCATTACCCCCCTCCTTCATCCTGCGCCATTGCCCAGTGACTGTTTTGCCCAACATGGCTCACTATGAACTGGACAAGGAACAGGTAACTCTGAAGGAGGACGACCTTTATCGCGAGAGCTCACAGAATGACACCGTCTACGGGTGCGAGTTTAGCCCACAGGAGCAGAGGAAAATTATCCACCGCATCGACCGTCGCCTTGTGGTTACTGTTGGCGTTTTGTACTGCATCAGCTTGATGGACCGCACCAATTTGAGTGCCGCTTCGATTGCTGGGTTCGTGACAAGCCGGATTGATCATCGCCTTCATGCTGTTACTAAAAGCTGCACAGCATGAACAAAGACCTGAAACTCAATGTTCTGCAGGGTACCGTCTCGCGTTATTCCATTGTGACCCTGGTTTTCTTCACCACATACATTGTCTTCCAGCCCCCTGCCACAATCGTCTGTCGTTACCTTGGCCCGCGAAACTTCCTAAGCGCCATTGTCACGGCTTGGGGCGCTGTCATGATTGGTATGGGGTTCGCCGAAACCTACGAAGCAATGGTTGCGCTGAGAATCATTCTCGGTACACTCGAGGCTGGCTTCTTCCCTAGCTGTGTCTATCTTCTTTCGACATGGTACACCCGCTACGACATTGGCAAGCGATACTCGTGCTTTTATATTCTTGGAAGCCTCGCATCTGCGTGTGCCGGTATCTTGGCATACGGACTTATGCAGCTGAAGGGTCGCCAAGGTCTGAACGGCTGGCGCTGGATCTTTATCATCGAAGGAGCACTGACATGCTTTTTGGGCATTGCTGGATACTGGGCTCTTGTTGATTTCCCTGACAAGGCTCATACTTCATGGCATTTCCTCAACAGGTGCGAGGCCATGTTCATCATTGACCGTGTGAACAAGGATCGTGGCGATGCAAAGCCAGAACCATGGTCTACTGCCAAGTTCTTCCGTGGTGGCGCCGACATCAAGATTTGGGGATTTGCCCTGGTAAGTAGATTCAAATCTTGTGGGCCTCACACATTTTCTGAACATGCTAGATCTTCTTCAATACCACCACCGTAACATATGCGCTCGCATACTTCTTGCCCATCATTCTGACTGAGAACTTGGGCTTCTCAATTGCTGCATCACAGTGTCTTGTTGCCCCACCCTATGCTCTTGCGGCCATTGTCATGTACGCTACCGGCTGGGCTGGTGACAAGTACCATCTTCGCGGACCCATTATCGTCTTCAACATGATCCTTTGCATCATTGGTATCTCCATCATGGGATTTCACCATAGCCCCAATGTCAGGTACTTTGGTGTCTTCCTTACCACCGCTGGTGCCAACTCAAACATTCCTGCGACGATGTCATATCAAGCAAACAACATTCGAGGACAGTGGAAGCGTGCTTTCTGCTCGGCCACCCTCGTCGGTATGGGTGGCGTAGGCGGAATCGCCGGAGGCTTGGTTTTTAGGTGAGTAAAGTCGAAATGGCCATCCCTTCTGCCATCGCTGAACATGATTAGGTTCCAGGATAAACCCCATTATCGACCAGGCCTGTGGGCTTGCCTTGCTTGCTGCCTTTTGACTCTTGTTATCATCGCCTTGATTACCCTTGGTTCCTACCGATCAAACAAGAAAGCTGACCGTGGCGAGATCGAACTGGAATACCATGCTGTAAGTTCGATACTTGTACAATTGTGGCCACAAGCTAACAGTAGTGCAGGAGGGTGATCAGAAGGGATTCAGGTACACTTACTAAGACCTGCCAGTCCTTTATGACTTACAATGGGCCATGGGGCCGCTTTGGTGGAGAATGCAGATGACGTATTTCGGTTGAGCAAGAGTGAATCACTAATGTTTTCTGATCAGCCCTTTGCCGGCTCTGCCGGCCCTAACTACCGGCAAATCGTGATAATTGTGTTGTACCGAGACACCCACTTCGACCCCATAGTTTCATGAGAATACAACAATGAGTTCAACATATATATATATCTGCTCTTTCGTGAATCAATTTTTCGTAAAGTGTGGATGCTCTTATGCCCGTAGGCTACCTAGGTAATCGTGAACCACTCGCGGAGGGGATGTGTTCAGTCGATAACGGTCCAGGTTTGTTATACCTACCTAGTAGGTAGTTATGTAATTCTTTGTGATGAATTTTTCTCATTAGAAATATTGGCGATTGAATGCTCGCTGCTGAGATACCATAGCAGCTGAGGCTTGCGTTGTGGTTGAGGGATCGTGTTAACCAGTTAGTGCGCTTGAAGGTTCAACAGAACGTATAATAGGATTACATATAGATATTTGTATGAGCAATCTGAAATGCCGTATTATGTACAGCGACGATGATACCACCTACCCAACGTGCCAACTTCCTCGAAGTCGTCAATTGCCATGCATTACATCACGAACTTCCACCACCACTATCGCCACCACCACTGTGCCCATGGCTCCCAAGCGCAAATCCGGCGTCGACCAAACTTCCTATTGCACCCGAAACTTCTGCCTTAACCTCAGTGATACTCCTCGCCTTCACCATCGTCCCTTTCGTCTCATGCGTAGTGTTCTTTTTATCCCAGTCACTCGCCTTCCAATAGCTCATAAGTCCTAGCTCCAAACTCCTCATTTCCTCCTCATTTGCAGTGAAAGCGCTAGTATATCTTCTCTTCTCGTCTCCAAGGGTATTCCGCTCCCAGTCTTTCAATACTTGTAATGTAGCAACTACCAGAGCCGCATCGACGAGAGGAGAACGAATGTACAATGCCTCATCTGGTAGATTGACGAGACTAAAGTTACATTTCCCCTTCATCTCAGGGCCGAATTCGCCAGCGATAATGGCCCTGCGACACGTCTCGCACACGTCGTGCTGATGGCAGGTTTTGCACTTCCATCGTAAACCTTTGATGGGTGTAGTTTGGCATCCATCGCATTTGACTCCAGCATGGACTTCATTGCCATCGACATAGCCATCCCAAAAAGTGTGGTCTGCAACAATTTCACCGTATAGTGGATTTGGTGTTTGCCTTGTTGAGGCGAAGAGTGCATGTCGGTTTGTGTCGAACCGCACGCCGCCAATGGAGCTGACTTTGCCGCTGCTAACCCACATGTATGCTCGACCATCTGGTCCGATGAAGCGTAGAGTGTCGTAATTCAACCCGTGGACGTAGGTTGTCACGATTGCTTTTTTACTGCCGTGACTTAGGACTTCGGCTTTGCGAATCCCACTGACTAGATCCAGACGCAAATCATATGTCCAGACTGATTTGTTAGTTTTTACGAGTTTTTTCTTCGGATCGACTTCATCTGGACAGGTCATGGTCCATGAAAGTCTTGGATCGCGGAAACTACCCCCTTTTGCGGTGAACTTGAACGTATAGGATGGCGCAGCAGGGTTGTAGGCATTTTCTGTAGGTCTTATTGTGCGCCACGTAAATATGTCTTGCTGTGAAAGCCAATCCGACGCGGGAACTGACTTTGGCCCTCCAAATGCGTAGAATGTTGCGGTTACTGGAGGTGGTTTCCATTGCGGTGGGTATGGTACCTGACGATGCGCTTCGAGGTAATTGGAAAGGGATATTGGATTCAGTTGTTTTGACAGTGGATTGAAATCTGGCGGTTCAGAGGTTACAGGGATTGGTAGATTCTCAGAGAAATCTGCAGATTGTGACCTGGTGACCACCTCTGGTAACAAGCTTGGGCTTAAAAATCCAGTAAGTGGCCGAGCCGGAGGGCTAATTGATCCTGGACTCCAAGGTGTCGAATATGATGACAGACTTTGCGAATGTGGCCGCAGGGACTGCCTAGATCGTTGCTGGGAGAGTGGTTGTGAATTGGAAAGGGTCCTTGGAGCAATACTAGGAGGGCGCGGTTGCTGGCCTGCCGCACTTGTTGACCTCTTCCTAACCTCTGCGACTTCCATCTGTTGGAGTCTGTGTGCGAGAAGCTCATCCTCTTTTAGCTGATGGTCAGGCGTTGTTGTCGGAGGAACTGGTGGTAATGGCGCAGGGAGCTCCGCTACTACATGGACGGGTGACGCGCTAGCATAATGCGGCTGGATGTAGGATGCTCGTTGTTGCACATAGGGTGAAAGGTATGATTGATTCATGGCTTGTTGAGAAGAGCGACCATCCAAAGATGGTCCTTGAGGCGGGTATTGATTTGAGTTGGGTGAGACCATGGAGTTAAAGTAACTACAGTGTGAGCCTGGAACCTATCCAGAGAGTTTTGAGGACACCACCGTGGTGGTATGTTAGATCGATCGGTAAAGGGTTCCCGCCCCCATTTCAACATGCAGCGTAGGCGAGTAGTGATATATGAAACGCTGCCTAAAAGCGCTTGGATTATCTCGTATATGATGGTCTGACGAAGATGAATAATTGCGTTGAATACTATACTTCAGAGACTTGAGATGACTTGACCACTAATTTGAGGACGTCAGGCATACCACCATAAAGCGAGGCGCAATACAGTAATGACGTTTGAGGCTTGGTCCTAGGATGCTATTATTAAAGAAGATCCAGGGCTGGTTGCCTTGAAGATTGGCTAATTAGCTTAGCTGATGCTTGATGCCATTGGTCCTTACTCAGTCATCTCTTATGACTGGTGCGCTGTCATGTTCGTATCAGCCCGTCTCAAGAACGATCTCAATTTGGTTTCTGATGCATCATGGCTTCCAAGGTTGTGTTTTTGCCACAGCAGCTGGGCTGGGCCGGGTTGATCAATCGACGTCAGACGGCTTTGAAATTGATGATTATCCTCATCGGCCACAAATCTACCTGAATAATGTCACTTCTTTTGGATTTACTCTATTTGAAAAGATGGGTGGGTGTGGAGATATCAGCTAAACTAATAGCGCGTCCAGTGAGCTGTCAGCGCTGCAACTGGAAGCCCTTAGCAGCAGCGCAACGCGTAGGGAGAGTACTATTCACTTGACACATGCATATTGCATATGATCAAAGCACCGAGTAGCGGCGACAGAGAAGGTGCTAAGATCTTACTATAGTTATATGCTGACTAATAGAATCAAACACGACATTTGATGCGAACGAGAGGGGTACGTGGTTCAATCGACCAGCAACTCCAGAGTGGTAGTTAATTCTCGTCACAATTCAATTGACATGGCAGATTCGCGTTCACTAAAAGAAATACTCGAAGCTCTACCACCTCTTCCCGCCCATTCCAAAGAGCTGCGTTCTCTAACGCGAAAAGAGACGCAGTCGAATCCAGACATACCCATCCTGGTCGCTCTCGACGATGATCCAACGGGCACGCAAACCTGCCACGACATTGCTGTTCTCACAACATGGAGCGTCCCGGTTTTGACTACCGAGTTTCAGAATACGACTCACGGCAACGGCTTCTTCATCCTCACAAACTCGCGAGCTCTTCATCCTCCGGAAGCGCGCCAACTTACGATTGAGATATGTCGGAACCTGAAAGAGGCTGCGGCGCGAGCGGCTAAGACATTTGAAGTGGTGCTACGCGGCGACTCTACATTGCGGGGCCATTTCCCTCTCGAGCCACAAGCGGTGGAAGAAGCATTGGGAGCGAGCGATGCATGGATACTCGCCCCTTTCTTCTTGCAGGGGGGCCGATATACAATCGATGACGTCCATTATGTGGCTGAGGGCGATACCCTTGTGCCTGCGGGTGAAAGCCCATTTGCAAAAGACGCGACATTTGGGTACAAAAGCAGTCATCTGGCAGATTGGGTCGTGGAAAAGAGCAAAGGATTCATCTCTCGAGATGTTGTCCAGGGCATAGGGTTGTCAGATATTCGACAAGGTGGTGCTGACGAAATCTGCGGGCTCCTGCTTGGTGCAACGAAAGGCACCGTCTTCATTGTCAATGCGGTGGCAGAAGGAGACATGGACATTGTAATCTTGGGTATTTTGAAAGCTTCACAGCAGGGCAAGAAATTTCTGTTCCGTTCTGCCGCAGCTTTCGTGTCGGCACGTTTGGGCATATCGCCTATTGCGCCTATAACTGCACGCCAATTGAGAATGGACTCTTCTGTGGGCGGCTTAATCATTGCAGGATCATATGTGCCAAAGACAACAGCACAGCTGAATTCTTTGATTGCACAAAGTGGAGACAAGCTGATTACTGTCGAACTGGACGTCAACAAACTTCTCGAAAGTGAAACCACGAGAGAGACTGAACTGCAACGCGCACTGAAAACGGCAGAGCGATATCTTTTTTATCCCAAGGACGTTTTGATCATGACATCGCGCAAATTGGTTACAGGCGCCGACGAACGTTCATCGCTTGACATTGGCTCGGTCGTTGCAGCTGCCCTTGTGTCATTTCTGACACAACTAGACGTGAAGCCCCGGTATGTCATTGCTAAAGGAGGCATAACAAGTAGCGACATGGCTACCAAAGCATTGCGAATGAAACGAGCAATAGTTGTAGGTCAAGCAGCGCCTGGTGTACCGTTGTGGCGTTGCGACGAAGAAACGAGTAAATGGCCTGGGTTACCCTATGTCGTCTTTCCAGGTAATGTGGGGACTGAGAACGAACTGGCAGTGGTTGTTGAACGATGGAGATTGCTCAACCCGATGAATCGTTGCTAGAGCACATTCGCACAGTCTTGCTTACCTACAAGATGTCATGGGTGGCGAAGAAAGTGACTAGCTAGGTAGTAATGCGAAGCTGAACTCAGTGGCTAGAAGATTAAAGCTGAACTGCATGCTAACATATCTCCCAAGCCTTCAAGTCCTTAGAGCGAGCAATCCGACAATGCCATATGTCAGCGATAAGGAATGCTAGGTACCTGATCAGACATTCAGTGCCACGGTGCCAATGTGCTACAGACCTTTGCTCTATTCGTAATCTAGCCTCTAATATGCTCAATGTCTACTTGTACGTCTATACGGTTACCCTTCCCGCTATAAATGCTCGTGAAATCAGACCTTGTCTCATGCATCTTAGTAAGCGGGTATATGTCTAAGCCCAACTAATTCTAAAAAGATTATATCCGCTTTCATCGCCCCTGCCGATACCCCTCCTCTTCTCTACGCCTTCTTTTCTCAAGATTGTGAAACTGCGACCGTTGGCGTCTTTGGGACATAATTCTGGTGTGAATGCAGACTCTACAGTATCAGGGATGCCTTCGAATTTCCCGGTCTTGCGCACAGTGACCATGAGCCAGAATGTCCCATTCGGTTTCAGGAGGTGAGCTGCGCAGTCACGGAGCCAGGTTGCGTGTTCTGGGGCGTAGACAACATCTGAAGCGATCAGAAGGTCAAAAGTATGATAAAGATCTGGTGGGGGCTGAGACCAGTCCAGGAGCATTGTAGATATTCGAGGAATTTCGTTGTCTGTTGGGAAGTTCATTGCGATGTTTGTATTGCAATTATTCAGCACTGCGGGATGGTAGTCTGTCGCAGCGATATGTGAATCTTGAACACCGACTTGCGGGAGAATTTTAGCAAGGGTAAGGCTTACGAGCCCAGTGCCTGCACCAAGCTCAATGATTGAAGGGTTCTTATTCGAAGAAATGTCGAACCGCTCTGGATCAGCACACATCATGCTGCTGAGAATAATGCTGGCACCCCATGACTGCAGTCCTACGTCTGTATGATCTGTCCCTGAAAGCGGTGCATCATTTAGTGTGACATGAATTGGGTTTCCACAGGCAGTGGGGAATGAAAAGTCACGTGTTAACGCCTCCTCCTCTGGATCGTTGGTGGAATCAGAGAAGGAAGACAGGATAAAAGCAGCATCATCGACTATTTGGCTTTTCACATCCTCTTCGAAAGCGGTCTCTTCCACTCTCGAAATAAGCGATGTGAGCCATCGCGCAGCAAATGTGCGTTCGAAGGCATCTGCACGAACAGTTGCTATCACTTCTTCTGCCGCAGCAACATCATTTGCCGATTCTCCTTCGTCCCGTGATGCGTAGCCAGAGTCTATGGGGCTGGGAGTGGCTGCCACAGGGAAATGAGTACGCTTTGAAGTGGGCACTGGAAGACTGGCTGGCATGCGCAGAGGGCAATATAAAGCCTGGAGATTTCGAAGCGAGGTAGTAATCTGATGTTCCGAAGCTGTGGCAATCTGTCGAATGGGTACTAAGCTGCTCGAAGGCGGCAGGCAATGGCCCGAGAAACAAGTGCTCATTTGCTTCGCTATCCAGAGGTGCACAGAGTTGATGGGAATGGAAAAGACCTGTAGAAAGGAAAGAAAGACTGGAGACGATCTGGGGAACTAGAGATGGAGCCGATGATAAGAGATGACGGTGGAAACCCCCCCTCCTTTTTTATACAAGACACTCAAGAGTCAGGTACCTAGGTAGGTAGTCTAGCCTCACGACGCTCGGACAATATCGCGCGAACGACCAGAGAATTTTCACCGCCAGTCATTGGGGATCGTGGGCGCGGCAGTGCGCCGAATGGCACTCGATGCTTACCTAAGTTATCTCGAGGACGTCCAAGTCATCGTTTAGTTACTGATTGACTACCTGGAGTCTGACATGGACACTGTCAGATGCATCACGATGTAAGTACATATATTGATTATCGTGTGGTTCTTGAGGCTTGATGATAATATCACGTGCGCCGCTAGTTCGGTATTTCGGGCTTGCCAGAACGGGTAAGGCGCCTTGGACGACGGCTGCTTTGCCACCCGCCGAAACAACGCAACGATGCAACGATCAAACGAAATCTTGGTATACCCAATGTGGTATTCTCTTCAAAACTATGGATCACAGCGCTAAAGGCTTGGAAGAGCCAAGATCGCTGCGAGAAAGCTTGTTTACTCCGTACGTGCTTTTGCTTCGTTTTGACGGCAGACTGGAGTTTACAACACACAAGGTCTCATAACTATACCTCAGCTCAAACTGAAGCCTGAGTAGAAACATTGAATACCTAGACCATTCATGGTCCTTGGATTGCTACTTCCGGTCGAACCGCTTCGTACCAAGTGACGTTTGGATGGGGACCAGTCTGTTCGACCAGATTATTAACATAATTATGTAACTATTGGTCCGCAGTTGCAAAAACTGGGTATGGCCGATGCAGTAACTATGGCCGCAAGACTCAGACCGTCTGATGTTTGCATGCATCCTGCGGATTCGCGATCGTCGAACTCAGTAAGTATAAGACTGTGTCTAGCTATATTGGGGGTTCCGCGTATGCGGTCAAGTGGTCTAAGTAAGAAATAGATTACCATAGTATTATACTAGAAGCTCTATTAATATATATCTATATAGAAAATAGAGTAGTAAGTAGAGCTTATAGATCTTACTATTAGTTAAATAACTTATTAATATAATAATACAAGCAGCGCTAAGGTGGCTTCTAGTGATAGGCGATTACGAGATCTGCTGAGAGCGTTAATCTGACGACCAAAGAGCTCACTGCGATATGAGCTTATCACTGCTATATTGCTATACTCGGGCGTACCTACTGGATGTTTTGTCTCTATTATGGGGTTGTCTGCTGCGTGGAACAACACATGCTCAAGTGGACTGAGCATATCAACAGCTCGACATTGGAGTGATGTGGTCTGCGGCATGAGATTGACGGCCTGGTAGTTTCCAGTATACTCCTATAAGTGTGAAGACAACATGGCATATCATCAACTTTTTAGCTCAGCGACTGTCGCCTCTATGACGAATGTGTGCATGCGCAGGAACTTCTAGCGTGTCACGTCGAGTGGGCTTTAGTGAAGGACTGATTTCAGGTTGGGGAGACTCTTGTGGTGGCGGTGTGGTCCTTCCTTCGTTACCCGACGTTGAAATAATGCTTTGCGAGTAATTGCTCAGTGCTCTCTGCTCCCGAAGCTCGCTATATTGCTTGCTGATACGCTCGAGCGCAGCGTTTCGTAAAATTTCCCCTGGCACTTCTGGGAACCCGTGTGCCTTCTGGTCTTTGTAATCAGATGCATCGAGCTTTTGATGTGCCGCATTTCCAAGATAGTTTGCTGCTGAGGTAAACCACCCACGCATCAGACGCCTTCCGGCCGTCGGTACATTTTCTTCAAGATACGTAGATTTCCTAGTTTGCCTTCGCTCAACTTCAGGCTCTGTGACGGTAGGTATCAGACTCATCTCGTTTGGAGATGGATTACGTATACCCAAAGCGTTTCCAAACGGGCTTGTCACGCAACCTGGTGATGCATCTCGATCGCTACTGCGTCCGCGATTTGGCGACACAGAATTAATGTATTGCAAATTTGCATTCTCTTCATCAGCCGTATCATTTTTGAACCAGAGGAGATACAGTGAGCCTACTGCAGCAAGCACTGTACCTGCGATTGGTGCCCATTGCCCTACATATCATTAGCCGGCAATGAAAGGAAACATAGCCCATAGATGAGCTAGGATGATGAAGTGCGATGACCTACCAATTGCAGCCATGGGTTCGGTCTGATATGATACTTCTGGGCTGAAGAAATTCGCTTCGCCAACTCCAAGAAGGGCCAGGACGGCTCCACCGAATACTGGAACCTCTATGACACTCAAGAACATCCTGACCATCTTGTTGATACCATTAAGTTCGCCAACCGTGACGTTGGCACCTTCAACCTGTTCATCGGGATGCTCTGGCCTTTGCCTTTTCCAATTGATTTCCAGGATTTTATCGAACGTGAAGATCAAACTCAAGATTGCAGGTATACAGCATCCAGCGGCAAGAAGCATTGCAGCATTAACAGTGAGTCTTGTTGGTGCAGGGATCACATATATCTCATTGGCTGCACCACCACGCAAGGGAGAGAAAGGTCCAGTGGTCTCTGAGCATTGCAAATTGCACGTTGTGTTGCCATATGGAAATGTAGCAGATGGACTGATTGGATAGTCGGTCCCTTCGATAACACAATCTGTCGGAGATACTCGATAGAATTCTACACATAATGCGATCTAGAATCGGACGAAGACAGTTAGTACCTCTTCGAACAGCAAGTGCTATGACTTCGATGAAGCACTCATACTTTGACTGTAATTTTGGCCGATTTACAGTGTCCAAATAATAAGTTGTAGAAACAAGCTAGCACGATGGTGTTGTAGGGTCGGGGCATGTTAAAAGGTAATTGAATTACTTACTAGTCCGGCCAAAAGGAGGATCGTCCACAGGAAGATGATGTTTCGGCCAGGGTCATAGAAATATGTTTTGGAGAGGCGAACCGTGAGCGGGGCTGCCAGCAATGCAATGGAGCAGAATTGAAAGGCTCCATAGATGTCCATGTCAACTGCGCCTAGAAATGTGGTTGTTAGATACCCGAGCGAGGGTGTTATTGGAGCATCTTGGGCTGGGAGTCAAGACTCAAACGGACCTATGATATGAACGGATGCGAGCACGATGGCGTGGATTGCGGCAACTGCTGGGACCACCAAAGCTGCAGCCAAGCAAGCGTTCCTGAGCCAATCTGCTTTGCGGGCAAAGATGCACGTCAGGACAAGAACGTAGTAAAGCTGTGGACGTGAATGAGTACTTTGGTAGGCCCTTTTCTTATTGAGAAGTGAGGGTGTTGGAATACCTAGGTAAGTAGGTAGGGTAGGCACTCACAATTCTTGACCCAGCGCCATACTGGCCGCTTACCGGGAAAGCGCAAATGACTTGGAGAGCTGCTGGAGCTGGCGACGACGTGGTATTCGCAGCAAGTACTACCGGGATGACTGGCATGCTTGGACCATATGCCTGAAGACGCAGATGGTGGTATATTCATATATTGCCTAGGGAGTTGAACAGGTAGTTGAATTCAGCGTGGCATGGAGCTGATGAAGGTTGAGAGGACATGGGTTGCAATCTGTCATGAGTGAGGCGGCGAAGCTGACAGCATCCTTGATGAGCCGGTCAGAGTCAGAACAATTCGTCCTCTAACGCCGAGTAATTACTTCAGAATGGTGGGAGGCTGTGCTGGAAGCATGACATGGTTGGCTTCTACGCTAGTTAAGCCGAATAGCCTAGCTAACGCTGACTTGGTCCTAGTTAGCTAACTAGCTGGCCACTAATTAGATAAGCCGACTTTTTCAGCACCGCCTTCTTGTAGCACCCGCCACCGCCAGCCTAGCTTTTTCGTACAAGAGCCTCACATTTCTGTCCTGGTACTGCGCAATGATTCAGACCTGCAAAGGCTGCCTGCAAAGTTGTGAATCCTGTCATCAATGACGCCGTGCGCCTAACTACCTAGGTAACTCCCCAACTAGTCACCTTGACAGCGAGTGAAACTGCCTCTGCAATCCTGCAATCCCAGGCAGCTGCTAGCCAGTTGGGCCTCAACAACGTGAGTCTGAGGGGTTTCCTTTTTCCTTTTTCCTTTTCCCTTTTCCCTTTTCCTTCTAATTTCCTTTCCTTCATATAAAAACTAGGTCACATGCTCATCATGCGCAGTACCGTGAATTTTGGACCCCACCCCAATTGGTATTGCATAAATTCGCTGTAGCAAATGTTGTTCACACGCGCCTCTAACAATGCCCAAATGTCGGACGAACTAGATACAGGTAAAATCAAAGAATGGAGATCGATAGTGACTCTCATAGTCTTCGTTCTGACGAGTGAGTCGAGCCAGAACCCTCCATTCCATGCATGATCGAAAAACTGACCTGTCTGTAGACATCAATGTACTTTTCCCTTTCCACATTCCCATATTTGTACCGAGGGTGCTATGGACTGCATTGCTCAAGGTTTCGAGTGCTCTGCGCATCATTCAGCCTCCACAGCACCCAACACGGACACGCAAAGGGAAAGCTGGCAATTTTGTGCGCTTCAAGTTTCCTATGAACTTCATTACCACACCACTTATAGCCGACCTATTCTTACTGGCCATCCTCGCAATTGGACGCGATGAAGTTCGTGGAGGCATTGTTGGTACCCAAGGAATCTCGCCTTATGACATTATGCTATTCTTCCTTTCTCTGGCATATATCGCAATTTCGGTCGATGCGTCTGGCTTGATTAGATGGCTCGCTTTCAAAGTGTTGCAGAAAGGCGGCAAAGTGGGGCATAGACTCTTCTTCTACCTGTATGCCTTCTTCTTCAGTCTCACAGCCTTTATCGGCAACGATCCTGTCATCCTGTCAGGGACGGCTTTCCTTTCGTACATGACTCGCGTGTCAAGCAACATCAAGCACCCTCGAGCCTGGATCTATACTCAATTTTCAGTGGCTAACATTGCCTCTGCCATTCTCGTCTCCTCCAATCCGACCAATCTGGTATTAGCTGGCGCATTCGACATCAAATTCATCAACTATACGGCTAATGTTATCGTACCGGTAATTGTCACGGGTATTGTCTTGTTCCCATTCCTGCTCTATATTATCTTCCACGACGAATCACTTATTCCACACGCCATTAAGATGGAGGATCTTCCAGAAGAGTTGAAGAATAAAAAGCCTGTCAATCCAAACATTCCCTACGCCAAGGGTGAATTAGATGAGCGCGAGCGAGACAACGACCCGGACAGCGACGAGGAACAGGAAAAGCAACTCTCACTCGAAGAAATTCTGAATCCATTTTTGGACAAGAAAGGTGCATTTGTTGGTGCCTCAATTATGGCTGTAACCTTGATCACAGTTCTGGCGCTCAATGCATCTTCATCGGGAAGTGGACACGCATACCCAGTCTTTTGGGTCACGTTGCCAGCCGCATTCATCATGTTCTGCTTTGATTTGACATTAGGATGGCTCAACAGGAAGGAAACGAGGAAGATTGCACACGAAGGACGACAAAGGGCTGAGACGGCACAAGCAGAACGTGCAGAAGTGCGGCGAAAGTCATTAGCCCAAGCCGAATCAAATATGATGAAATCGAGCGAATCGAACAATCGAGCGGGGATGAGCGAGAAGCCACGTATGTTGAATACTGCGACTTCAACCCAACTGCCTGAAAAGAAGGATCCAGCTGTTCCTCCCGGAGAGCCTTCGCCGCGTGAGGAGGGGAAGTTCGAGCAACGAAGAGGACCGACTACACTGGCCTCGATCGTTGCTGATAAGTATTCATGGGCTCAAGAGACGTTCCCAACTACCATGACTGTATTCCACCATCTTCCGTTAGCACTTGTGCCGTTTGCCTTCTGTATGTTTATTCTGGTCCAGGCTCTGGTCACCAAAGGCTGGGTTCCAGTCTTTGCTCATGGCTGGGACCACTGGGTACAGAAGACTGGAACTGTCGGTGCTATTGGTGGTATGGGGTTTGTTTCTGTAATCTTGTGCAACGTAAGTCCATAACTTCTTTTGGTGTTCATCCCAGAGTATGACTAACATCACTACAGTTTGCTGGTACAAACATCGGAACCACTATCCTGATATGCCGTGTGCTGCAAGCATGGCAGAAGATTCACGAGAGGAATGGTATTCCAATCTCGGATCGTACCTTTTGGGGAACAGTCTATAGCATGGCGATTGGCGTCAACTATGGAGCTTTCAGTCTAGCCTTCAGTGCGTCACTTGCGGGTATGCTTTGGCGTGACATCTTGGGAAGGAAACACATTCGCGTAGGTGGACTAGAGTTTGCACGCGTGAATCTGCCTATCATTGCAATAACGATGGTCGTCGGTCTGACGGTACTGATTGGACAAATATATGTCGTGCGAGGCACGCAACCATATTACCGTCCATAGTCGGTAAAGATTCATAATAGATCCCCTTTTTGCCACTGCAAAGCTTAGACTCATTGGATCATATGTGGCATGTTGCTTGCTGTCTCGTGAGCGCTAAAACCTCACTTTCACTTCGTCAAATAACCCCACCTCCAGGAGGTCATAGTGTTTTCTCCGACGCGTTCTTGTACTACCTCTGCTAATTGTAGACTCAGCAATCAGCTTGCGTAATCACGCCACTTGTTTTTTTTTTCAGCCAACGTTGCTTCAACCTTTTGGTAGCACAATAACCATCTCGGCCACCTGACGACCTGACACTATCCAAGTATTCGCACGCGCCTCAAATACTGCGGTATAAGAAAATTGTCACCTTCCAGTACTTACGGCACTATAGTGTCGCTATATATAACGAAGATATCAATACGTACTGGTATCAATGATTGTGAAGATAAAGGACCTACAGACCCTTTTTCTTCGCAAGGTATCTTGCGCTCGCGTTCACGTACCCACAACCGAGCTAGCTCCGAAGTGTAATGTTATTATTGATCTTAAACAGGACGGTCGGCGCCGGCATCCACACCAGTAGCTTAGAGAATCAGAACACTACGAACCTGGGTATTGGGCAGTCCCTGAAGGCTATAAAGCTGCGGATACGGGCGGCCATATAGTCGACGAAACCGAGTAGCTAATGAATAATGTCCGTAGGATGCGCTGGCTGGCCAGATGCAGTAACCTCAAGTCAGGCTTTGACATGGATGGCATTCTACCTACTCCTATATGATGAATAAATTCAATTCTCCAAGTGTAAAAAAAA
>SSBG01000054.1:20226-36975 GCA_028220655.1 Shiraia bambusicola | reverse complement strand
AAAAAAAAAAAAAAAAAAAAAAAAAAAAAAGAACACATTATTACGCTTTGTTTCTCTCTCTTGCTCTCCTTTCCCCTTTCTTTCTACTACAAGGACGAATTTGCTTAAAGTGCAACCACAAAAACTATAAAAACACACACACACACACACACACACACACACCCGTGTGCACGCACGGACACATTCGTACACTTTGCTTCCTTCCTTCAGACCGATGAGAAGGAGGCGGCGAGGATAAGGAGGGATAATAAGGGACGATGCAGCTTCATAGCCCCATTCCTTTCTCATGTTTCCTGGTTTCCTTCTCTTCGTTTCCAAAATGGTTCTTACGCGCATATAAGCGCCACACACACCATGATTTTTGTTTTTGCTTTTTTTTTCATTCTCGATATTGAAGTGATTTCTTCCTGCCCCATGGCCAAAGCAAGACCAAATCTATCGCTCGCCTCGCTGACGACCCATCCTGCGGAAAAAGTCCATGACACGCTTCGAGCTGCCCGAGCTTCCCTTGTTGGTTCCCTCGCCTTCGTAGGCGTCTGCAAACTTCCGGTGTTTTTGTAGCACGCCCTTGCGCTGCTGCTGCTGTTGCGACATCTCTTCGCCGCCCAGGCCTGGCGGGTACGGGTTGGGCTGATGCGATGATGATGGGCCTGCTTCGCCGTCTTCCGAGTCCATCGTGTACTGGCGGTAAGGGCGGTTCTGCATGCTGGGGTGTGGGTCTCGGGGGTTGGGAAACTTTTCGTCGCCAATGGGTGTGGTGGCAGGATGGTCCTGTTGGAAATATGTCTGGTTAGGAGGTGCCGAGGAAGGTCCAGGAGCAGAAATCGGAGGGCGTATCCTCGAGTTGCTATCATGCTGGCCATCGTAGAAACCAGGCATGTTGCTTCCCTGTGTGCTCTGGCTAGGCGACCTAGAATCGCCGCGGCCAAAAGCCATCCCTGGACGGGAACCGGCGCGAGGACGAGCACTAGACCCACGACGGTCGCTATGCGCCGAAGATGGCAGACTCTCGCGGTGCGAGAAGGTCTTGGAAAGAGATGAAGGCAATAGCGAGAAGCGACGTGATGGTCGGCTAACATCGCCAGAATTGTTGGTGTTCCTACGAGAGAAGCCAAATGAAGTACGACGATTGGACTCTGTGCTGTGCCTAGGCGCGGCAACGGTGTCGTTTGACATAGGTCCAGCCATGGACGTAGGAGGATAGTTCTTGTGCCTCTTTTCTTCTGGGTGTTGAGCATATGAATTCTGAGAAGTCATAGACTCCCTGGGGTCGTGCGAATATGATTGTTGGCGTCCTGAGAATATGGAAGTCATACGCCCAAGCGTCTCAGTAACCGTGTTGGACCGCTTGTGACTTGCCTTGCTATGTACACCACCCGATGGTCCAAGCTGAATCGACTGGCCGCGTTGTGTACTAGGTTGGCCAATACTTTGCTCACCAGGGATGGAGGATTCTGGCTGGGCAAAGGGTGCAGAAATCGAGTATTGCTTTCCCTTTGGCTGCGAGAAACGACCCTCGGCATTCGTTTGAGCAACCGCTGCAGCAGATGGCTGTCCGTAAGAGTTCCCTCGCGAAGGCAGTCTTGATCCGCCACCCAGTGTGCCGCCAGTCGATGGTCGGACAGCGGAAGGGGGCGCATTTCCAAACGCTGTATAGTCCGAAACTGATCGTTGTGCTTCTTGTCTGGGTTTTGTCGCTGCTGGCTTGTTGGCAGCGGGTTGATAGCCATCGCCATGTGGCGCAGCCGACGATTGAGGAGGAAGAAGGGGAGGTGATGCCTCGCCGCGCGTAGTCTGTGATTGCGGTGCGACATATTCGACTTGGACGGTCCGACGTTTGTTGTCTCGCGTGGTCTTTGGCTTTTCCGATTGAGGCTGATTAATCTGTTCGCGCTTGGCAGTGAGACCACCGTGTGCCTGAGATGGTGCTGTATGTGGCTTTCCAGGCTCCCGGACCGAAGCGCTTCGAGCAAGTGGTGGTTGTTGCTCAAAAGTGTCTTCTGCACGTTTTGTTAGCCTTTGAAATTGGTCTGAAGTGTTCTCTCTCTGCTACATACTTGAATAGACAGACGCCTGCTGGGCTTCATTGGCATTAGTGTTGCTGGACGTAATAAATCCAACCACATGCGAGTAATCTGCAAGCCAGCTGTGACGAGCAACTTCGAACAAGTCTGCGCGTTTTCGTGGGTCAGGAACGAGGATTCGCTTGAGGAGGTCTCTTGCGTGTGGGGTAACATATTCGGGGAATGTGAGTGGTGTTGACACAATATATTTGTACAATAGGTTGATATTGTCGCCTTCAGGGTTCGCAGGGTCGTCATCGAAGGGGAGATATCCGGCGAGCATGGCATACTAGAAAAAGAAAAAAAGAATGTTAGAAATATATATACATATAGTTTATACGTGGGGCGCAGGGAAAAAAAAAGGATATCTTACCAATATGACGCCACAACTCCAGACGTCCACCTTGCGGCCCGTGTAGAGAGAATCGCTAACGACCAATTCGGGCGCAGCATAACACGGACTTCCACAGCTAGTCTGCATGAGATCTCCACGGCGAGCCGCGTCGGTGCCTTCCAGACCCAATGATCGTATAAAATCCTTGTCGCCGAGTCTGTATTCAATGTCTTCGCTGAGTTCGTCGTTGGGGTCAAAGGTGTTTGCGAATCCGAAATCGGTGATGATGATGTTCTTGTTGCGGTCCAACAGCAGATTCTCCAGCTTCAAATCCCGATGTACGATGCCCCTCTTGTGTAAGTAGCCAACACCCGAGATGAGTTGAGAGAAGAGCTTGCGTGCAGGGCCATCTTTCAAATAGCGATGGTTAAGGATGTAGTCGAACAATTCCCCGCCCGAAGCATACTCGAGAATAATGCCGATATGGCGTTCTGTTTCGACCATCTCGTGTAACCGTACAATGTTGGGGTGGTCCAGGCCCCGCAGGATATGAATCTCACGGTATATCTTCTGCAGTCGATTTGAATTGCTGCCCAGCGTTTCTCTTCTTATGAGCTTGATGGCGACCTCGACGCTGCTATCTCGCTTCCAGCCCATTTTGACTTTTCCAAACTCGCCCTCACCCAAGGTTTGGCCGAGAATGTAGTTGCCAAACTTGGACCGTTTGGCCGAGTTTTCTGATTTGGAGTGGTCTTGTCTACTCCTTCCTCCTCCTCCTCCACCACCACCACCACCACCACGACCGCCATCATCTACGCCTTCGCTGCCAACCAGGCCAAGGCCAGTTATGGGAGTCAAATCTGCACCACCCGGCGAACTTGGTATGCCCTCGACCTGACGCGCTTGCTCGCGGGCAATGTCTTCCTGAGGATCTGCGACTACGATGCGATTAATGACGGTACTTTCCTCACGAGGTAGGTTCGTGCCCGTGGGCGGCTGGCCGATGGCAGAGGCTGATCTGCTGTGCTGGGGCTGTGATCTGCTGGAGCTACCTTGTTGTTGACGTGAACTGTCTTTGCCTTTCCGGCGGCCCTGGGCGGCATTGGCGGCAGCACAGGCAGTGTCATCACGTATGCGGTCAGGTTGTTGTTGTTGTTGTTGTTGTGAGGAGGAGGAGGGTGCAGCAGGGCGTTGCGACGACGTCCTGGGTGGGGCAATTGGCCCGTTTCCACCCGAGGTAGCCGTGTTGTTCATGGCAGGCGAGTTCTGGGCCGAGGGAGGCAGCGGCTGGGCACGAGGCGTGTTCAGGGACGCGTTGTGGGAAGCGGCGGGCGAGTGATGAGCCTGGGTGGTGGTGGTGTTGTTGTTGTTGTTGTTGTTGTTGTTGGGCGCAGCGTTGTTGGACGCGCCATTGCTGGGTCGTCGCGACGGGCGGCGAGCCGAGGCGGGCGAGGCAGCGACGGGCGACTGTTGCTGATAGTACTGCTGGCCGTGGGGGGGCTGGGATGCCACGGCGGCCATGGTGTTGGTGTGGGTGTGTGGGTGTGTGCAGTCTGAGTCGCAGCGGCGCGATGTGTTGCGGCTCAGGCAGAGCGTAGTGGCTGGAGAGGGCACACGCAGCGTCCGTCTAGCAATGGCAGAGAGTGGTTGGATGTGGTGGGTTCGGCGGTGGTGCGCTGTCGAATGGGCGATGGCGGGGAGGAGTCGAGCTTGCTCTAGTTCCCGCGGAGACGAGACGCATCAAGCAGCAGCAGCAGCAGCAGCAGCAGCAGCAGCGCGCAACCGAGTCCAAAGGGCGTCGTCGACTCGTGGTGCGGTGAGGCCCAGCAACGGCGACTGGCAATTGGACCGGCAGCGGGGCGGTGGAGATGCAGATGCAGTCTGATGGAAGAGAAGACGCGCCCAGGGCTGAATTTGTCCCAGGCCCAAGTCGCAGCGGGCGAGGGAAGCGACTTTGTTGAAGTCTCGAGTTGGCAGGGCAAGAGAGAGAGAGAGAGAGAGAGAGAGAGAGAGAGATTGAGTGTGAGTGCAAGTGTGTGGGTGTCTAGCCGGCTGGGGCTTCACATGCACTATGATGGAGCGAGCGAGCGCGCAGTGCAGTGCAGTGCAGTGCAGTGCAGTGCAGGCAGCCTGGGGGTGGGTGGATGCTTGGATAGGTAATACTAGGTAGGTAGGTAGGTAGGTAGGTAGGTAGGTAGGTAAGGTAAGGTACGTAACGTTAGGTAAGTAGGCACTTACCTAGGTAGGTAGTTGGCGGGAAACAAAAAAAAAGAAAAGAAAAAGATTGCAGTGCCAGCGTCTCTATTAGTTAGCAGAGAGAGAGAGGTGAGAGGTGAGGTGCAAGCAGCAGCAGGACGAAACAACACGCAGACGCTTGGCTAACGGTCGCCCGGCGAGCAAGCGATGGAAAACAGAAAAAAAGAAGAGAATAAGAAAAAAAAAACCTTCACAAGAGTCTTCTTGACGGTTGACTCTTGATGCGGCTGAGCGAATGTAGGCTGGGGCTGGTAACTAATTTGGCCTCTGGATATTACAGAGTACGCAGTATTAGAGAGAGGTGGGATTCGGAAAGGAGCATGCACATTGCACATCACCGAGCACAACAAGATTGAACATTCAACACACCACGCAGTTGGACTTGGATCAAATTACCTCCACTCGAGCTGCACCCTGCCCAATGCCGACAGGCGTCTTCCTAGCCAGGGCCCAGCACGCACTGTCAGTGTCACGACTCACGGCTCACGACTCACTCACGACTCCAACCATGTACGTACATACATAGTAGTAGTATTCCCCATGTATACCGACTAGGTAATCAGGCAGGTACTATTAGGTGTTATGTACCGAGTAGTACCTCTGTTTCCATGCTTGTTTTGCCCATGTACTCCGTAATTATTCTGCAATCATCTGGGTACTAATTAGCCATGTATTAATTTATGATTTAGGTAGCTAGTTATTCATCCACTCCTTTTCTTTCTCCACGCCGACTGGGATGCTGCGTTTCAACCCGCAAAACCTAGCTAGGGGCGTCATTGCGCAAATTGCCCTTTTATGCGCTCCCTTTTGCTAATCCATACACATGCTGTATAGACTGCTTCCTCCCTCTCGTCGTCCCCCGAGACCAAAATGAAAATGCACGCCGTCAGCCATGCTAATACCACCCTGTCTTTGCTGCTGCAGAGAGGGGGACGCGACTGGCACCATCCAAAAATCAACATCATCAACATCAACAAGCCACTCCATCCTGACCGCCACACGCGTCCTGTCTGCACGACGCTGCTGCTGCTGCTGCTGCTGCTGCTGCTGCTGCTGCTGCTGCCCCTGCGTCTGCCACTCAAAGTATTCTTTGTCCAGCAAGGAAGTCCTCGTTCATCTTGCCCGTACTTGGGTGGGTACATAGTACCGAGTATTAATAGGTAAACACGTTCGTGTAGAGGTACCTGCCTACCTACCTAGGTAATTCCCCATCTACCCATCACCATGATTCAATGATTCATATTAGTGTGTATACCTATGTATGTAGTTATGTATGTATATACATATACACAAGTAGTTACAACCGCCTCGCTTCGCTGCCCAATTGGCAATGACTCCTAATTATGCACGTGGTCCGTGTAATAATAGGTAGCTATGTACCGAGTAACTACGGAGTAGGTATTTAATGATTACTTGCCTAATGCCAGCTGGCCATGTCGAAAATGATGCTGCACATCAAATCAAACGTTTGAACCTTCTCCCAGGTCAACAACACACACGGCACACGTCTTGCTTTGTCACTTGACACTGCACTGTGCAGCGCTTGGAGCCCCTTTGCTCACAATGTGGTCACTTCGGAAATTACACACTCGACGCTTGCATCGCCCTTGCCTGTTTTGCCCCCGGTCCACCTTCCACGAATAGCCTGCTGTGTTACTGTATTATAGTCTTGTTACTGACTGTATACACACACTACTATAGTACTACCTACTACTACGTACTAGGTACTCGAGTCTGTACATACCGAGTACACTAACTCCACACTGGATATAGGTAATCATACGGAGTATACCTAGGTACCCATCATATACCCAAGTAACCCAACAGACTACCTACCTAATCAGCGTGCATCACTGAACCAGTGGTACGTGGGTATTGGTGGGTAGGTATTACATGATCATCTTGTCGTTTCCATCCATTAACTACCTATTAGGCTATTACTAGCTATCGACCTACCTACCTACTACCTACCTACCCAATAGCCAAGTCCCTATCTACCACGTTAATGATACCTAACACATAACTATAGCTAGTTACCTTAGTACAGAGTTGCAATGTACCTACAATGCACATACCTACCTACCCACCTCACATCTTCATCTCGCTAGGCACTCCAATCTCCATAATGTCCACTCCCTTCTCTAAATCCCTCTTGCTGGGCATCTTGCCCCGGCGCATCAGCTCTGCGCTCTGCGTCATGTACGGGTCCTTCATCATCGAGGCCACTGCAACCACCTCGTCTCCTCTGGTGTAGTACGCAACAAACGATATCTTCTCTGGCTCGCCTTGAATAATCACGTCGTCATACCCATTCACCGTGTTACCGCAGTACCGCAATTGTGACCCAAGCGCAGACCAAAACACAGGAATAAAAGGCTTGGGCTTGGATCCCCCATCATGGATCGACTTGGCCACGGATCGCCCGGCATTCTGTGCAACGTTCCAATGCTCAATACGCACAGGAGACCCATTGCCGCCAGGGCCGTGGTATGGGTACGTGGCCATGTCGCCAATCGCATATACGTCCTTGACGCCAGGCACAACAAACGACTCGTCCGTTAATAGAGACCCATCCTTCTCCAGGTGCACACTCAAATTGTCCTTGAGATACTCGGTTGCAGGCGCAACACCAACACCTTCAATAACAAGGTCGGCCTCGAGGACACTGCCATCTTTGAGATGAACAGCACCAACCTTGGACGAGTCGCTCTTGGACGGCGAAGCCTTCTCCACGCTGGCCCCCATCTTGAACATGACGCCGTTCTTCTCGAGAATGCCGCGGAAGATTTTTCCAACCTTCTTGCCCATGACACGCTCCATGGGTTCTGCTTCTGGTCAGTCTAACCGACTCCACCACACACAAAGGACAAACCGACTTGCCTTCTTCCATGCCAACAATGGTCACATGGTTCTTCATGCCAGCCAGGCAATTGCCCACCTCCATTCCAATGAACGAGCTTCCTACCACAACAACCTTCTTGCCATTGTCTCCAACAGCCTGGAGGATATTCTGTGCATCTGGTAGAGTTCGTAAGAGGAAGACGTTGCCCAAATCACCCTTGAGGCCTTCGAGTGGTAACCACCTAGGAGTGCCTCCAGTCGCCAGCACGAGCTTTGAATATTCGTGCGTTTTTCCTGACCTGGTCGAAACCTTCTTGCTTGAAAAGTCAACGCTGCTGACCTCATCTTGTGCAAACTCAATCGACGCATCTTTGTAGAAGTCCTTCTGCCTCCATGCTGCCTTGGACAGATCAGCCAATAAAGCTTTGGAGAGCTTGGTTCGGTCGATGGGTTGGTAGCCTTCTTTGGAGATGACTGTGATCTGACCAGTATAGCCTCCGCCTCGAAGTCCTTCAATAGCACCAAGAGTGCCTGAACCACTAAACATTGTTAGTATTCCTTGTCCTTGGATTGGACTAGGCCAGCACGTACCCTCCAATCACCAAGACCTTTTCATTGCTCACCGACGAGCACTTGATGTTCAATGGCTTGCGGTTGATTTTGAGAGTCTCCTCATCAGTCCTGACGTATACTGCACCATCACGTTCGAACACGTCGTATTTCGAGAGCCCGTCAAGGGCAGGTGCATCTTCGACATCGCCAGTCGAGACATTGAAGCAGGCTGTAGGTGATTAGGTCAAACTTGAGATATGTGACCAAGGTAGGAGAAACAAACCACCGTGCCATGGGCAGGTTATGCGGCCCTCTGGCGTGAGAACTCCCTTTGCCAAGGGTGCGCCGTAATGGGTGCAGTTTGCCGAAGTAGCATGAACTTTATCCTGAACCTTCAACAAGAGCACCTTGCCGCCCTCAATACCCTCGACTTGGACTTCTTTCTTGTCGCCATTGTTCAAACTCAAAGACGTCAGGTCCTTTAGCTTGAATTCCTGGGCCATTGCTGCAACACTTGTACTGAAGGCAGGTTTGGGTGAACTGGCTATAGGACTGAACTGGAGCGTAAGTGAGGTTCGCAATGGTCGCAGAAGACGTAAAGACTGCATGAAAAGGTCGACAATGCAAAGGGTTGGTAAGGTGAGTAGTGGACGGACAATACAAGGGTTCTGACAAATGGAAGGAGCGGGGTTGGCAGTTGCTTGTCCTTTGCGAGCGGTCTGATTTGCTATAAGGTGATGACGACACTGTACTCCGTAATTCGACCGACTGATGGAGTTATCGATAACGTGACCTCGGACCATTAATACATGCATACCTACGTGATTACCCTAATACGTGCCCACTGCCTACATACGTAGCTTAGGTACATGTACTCCGTATGATCTATTAATTAGGTACCCATGTTTTTGAATGCCAATTGCTCAACTACTTCCCTATAGTCAGTCCCTTTGAGCGTTTCACCGTTTACCTACGTAGTAGTATCCAACACCTGACTCGACGTCCCGAAACGCGCCAGACTTCAATTTGAGACTGCATTAGCTGCATTAGCCCAGAATCACATCCATGACCCCCGTGACCACTGACGCCTCGTCTGAATGTTCGGAAAAACCTGTGGCTCAAGCCGCTCAAATATAACCCCATCAAGGTCCGAGATTAACTTTCCGAGGATCTTCAGGAATATACTCCGTGCATTGTGCATACGGTACGGAGTATTATACCTAGCATCTTTTTCTTTTAGTGTGTGTCGAAAAGAGAAAGCTAGCAAAGTGCAGGACCCAGGTAATACGATGTAGGTAATGGCGCGGGTGTAAGTACTCCGTGTTTATTGTTTCCTTTTGTTAACCACTTAGCAGGGTTCGACGATGCCCTCAGCCTCCTTGCCTCGGGCGTCGTTGTCAATATGGCATCGCTCCGGCCTAAATCATCCTCTTCCCTCTTCTACTCCGTACACACCAAGTATACCTAGGTACCTAGGTATTCAATTACACGCACAGGCGCCTGTGGCTAAGCAATGTCAAAAGACTTGAACAATGAACACGATACTCGAGGGAGTAGTTAACTAGTAGCTAAGCCACAAGCTTGTGGCGTGTCGTTCAGCGCACCACAGTGCACACCAAGCAAGTTGAACAAGACCTGACATGTCCCTACCGACTGCTCTCTAACGAGCACTCAGCATTCGCAACTTCAAGCATTGAGTGGAAAGAGGAGGCACTGATTACCGACCCAGGAACGATCGTCGAGGCTTGGTATCCGGTGCCTTGGACTCCCAATGCGAACGTGAGGGAGGTCGCGGAGTGGCTATCGTCCAACAACTAATACATACTACGTACCTACTAGTAATTATATGCAGGTACCGTTTCGCTCGACTGAAACAATACGGGGCCTTGTAAGGCACAGATTCGGCATCGTCTGACTCGGTCCTCGAACATGATCAACACTGCGCAAAACCCAGAGATCCCAGGCCTCAAGGTATACCTAACTAACCCAGGTAATACCTAGCCCAGGTAATACCTACAGCCTTCAGCCTTCGCATGATCGCATGTATGTACCTACTCCGTACAGTATTAAGTGAAGATCGCCAGCCACAAACAAGCATTCGCCTTCCTCGACTCTAGACGGTTTGCTTGTTCACGTGGCATTGCTGTCGACAGTCTAGTGATCTAGTGGGAGTGCGTTCTGAGCCCAAATCTTGCCCCGTGCGCCTTAGCCTACACGCTAGATGTCGTCAAACCACCAAGCTTGGGTAGATCGCCTCGAGCCTTCAATAAACTTTCAGCCATTTGCCGCCGTCTACACTGTACAATAATGGGGGGGGGGAAGCCTCCCTCGCGTCATCGTGGCCTTGTCGGGAGGAACTCTTTTTTTTTTGCAACGGGTCCATGTCCATGAACGTTCTTTGACATCATTTTGAACCACTTTACATTCTTTTGAACAACATCACCCCACATACATTCGCTTCCATACATTCTTTTTTTTCTCTCAGCTTGTTCTGCTTCCGACCAAGCTGTTGTACACGGGCAACTAGTCTTTCCTTTCAAGTACCACCACGAGTCTTACCATTCCTAATAATAATAACTAATAATAATAATAATGTCTTCCACAATGTCCGCCATTCAGCAGGCGACCAGAATACCGACTACCTTGAAGCGCCAGATTGCGCCTTCTCCGGCTACTGAAGACACGCCAGGGTTATCTTTCATTCAACTTGACACAAACAGACCAACTCCGACCGCTCCACTCGAAGGTTTCACTGGTGCTCCAGGCGCAACTAGGGCTGCCACCGGGAGCGATACCTGCTCCAAAGACAGTGATTGTAGTAATGACAAGATTTGCTCCAAGGGGCTATGTGTTAGCTCAGTCGAGGCTGCACCATTTGGTTCCCCAGGGGGTGACGGGCGGGAACCGACTACTCATATGAGTACAGCTGTTGCAATAGGTGTTGGCTTGGGAGTCGTGTGTTTGATATTACTCTTGGTCGGCTTTGGCTTCTGGTTCTGGAGAAGAAGAGGAAACACATCACCCAATCGATCAATAGATTCCCCGTCCTTCAATCGCGCCACTAGATCAGCGTCCAATGCTACGGATCAAAATACTCTGGTGGCATCGCTGCCGAATAGCCCACAGGACGCACGCTTCCACGGCCAACACGGCGAGATGGCCCCTGAGACCTTTGCAAAGCTATCGGGCGACGCAACGATGGAAACATACACCCATGCCAGACAGAAATCCTCGGGCAGCGCTGTTGATCACAGATCAATACAAAAGGCACTTCCCGTGCCACCCAACGATATGCCACTGCCACCACCACCAACTGAGGAGAAGCGTTATGCAATCAACGTCAACATTAACAAAAGCATGATTTTCGACGATATCATGTTTGCGGCAGGAAGTCCCCGTAGAGACAGTGAAACATTGCATGAGCGAGCGCCAAAGTATCGCTTCGAAGAGTACATTCCACCAGTCGCGCGACGTCTTTCGGCCAGTCAAAAGACAAGGTCGAGCAAGAGAGAGTCTGATTTTGAAATGGAGCCATATCCCCACGATAGTGTGTCAGAAGTACGGACGAATGCGGACGACGAGCAGAAAAGCGAGACTAGGTCGCGGAGAAGAAAAACATTGAAGAAGTTCGAGGGTGGACCATCTCTACTCCCTCTGCCTGAACTACCACCCCCATCACCAAGCTACGAGTGGTATCAAGACATCATTGGAACAGAAAGACCGGATACAGAACAAGGCGCAGCACCAGTTCCTCCAAGTCGCAACCCTGGACGAGCCCCATCAAAGGCGAATCTCGGCGCTCTCTCCTCCAATCCTCCACATATCCTTGCCAACTCAATGTCAGAGTCTTGCTCACCAGCCAATGCTCCTCCTACCGCCAACACATACTCTCGCCTACATTCTCTTACGGCTGCTGCTCCCAGCAACGTAGCATTGACAAGCCCCACAGCGGCGAGCGTTCGACCATCGTCAACACTATACACGATGCCATCACAGCCTACAAAGGCCAAATCAGGCCGAGCTTCTCTACAGAGCACTATGACTCAGCAAACACGCTCCTCGCGCAGCTGGGTACCCGACGACGGGCTGTATTTACCAGAAGAGGGTACCCACGACTCGTATATTGTTTTCAAGCGTCAATTAAGCGACGATAATCGGCCTATGAGCTATTCGCCTCTTTAACGATCTGTTTCATTGCAACGAATCTCCTATCTGCTTTTTTTTTTTTTTAAACTCAGATACCACCAGGATTTTGGCGCATGGGGGTTAGGTATTTTGTTTCATGCTGTGGTGCATCATGGAAACGTATGGAGTGGCATGGCATTTGAGGTTGAATAATAATAATAACTACGTCAAGGCAAGCTTGTCTTCGCAACAACATTATGTGGGTCACGTCCCGGGCACCCAATTGCATTGATGTCCTCGGAGGAATCGTCGGTCAGTTCTTGGAGTGCTAACTACCCAAGCTGTTGTTATTGTTATTATTATTAACAGTGTGCACCGAATCCAAACATTCCCTCGAAGAAGAAATCTCAAATTAATTATTTAAACACATTTTCCTACAGCTGTGTAGAGATGTAATAAAAACATCATGTACACCAAACAGGATATACACTTTGTAATTGAATTCCTATAAAGATATTCTTTTGTTCTATATTGTTGTCAAGTGTTGGGCACCTACTTAGGTACCTATTACCTGCACGTTATTATTACTTACAACCCCAGGCATTCCCCTCGGACCCAAGTCGGAGGGAAGTGCACATGTAGCACATTAGTTATCCCCTCACCCCAGGTTTGCGGGGAAATCTGGTTTGTTCCCAACAAGCGAGTGCTCTCACAATATGTACCTGGACATTGCAGCACGTTGAGCTGCAACACGGACAAATGCGTCTGCCAATCCCGAACATTCCGTGCGTTGGTAGTTAGGAGCAAGATGGTTTATATCTGTTCGCAGGGAAGTTTTGATGTGCGCGTACCCAGGAACAAGTAGATGATGTGTTATTGATTGATACAAACGGAGTAGGTACTTACCTACTGATACATTTTCTTCTTATACATGTCCCACCAACATTGAGTCTGGAGTATAAATATTAAGAGTCTTTACTATCCTCGTCTAAGAGTAACTAGCGCAGCCGTCTATGGAGTAAAGATCAGCTCCTCGCCCACCGATTCGCTTGATGTCGGCACGATCAGGCGCGATGATGCTGTCTGCGGTCGCTAATTATTACAGACCATCGTCATCGCCAGCCTGGTTAACTAGGTAGGTATTGCGGGGGTACTAATTATTCAAACTGGTCAGCGAGGGTAGTTAGTTGACTACGCAAAAATGGAGAGCAGCAAGAAGTATAATTTGCTGTCGACTACCCCCCCCCCCCCCATGGAGGGTACTGTATCCAGCTCTTGCTTTGCATACAATTTCAACCGTAGAACAATTGCTTTCAAGATGGCGCGCTCAAGCTTTATGCAAGCTTCTATGCTGCTTTCCTCTTTGCTGGTGTTGGCCAACGCCCAGAGCTCGTCTCTTTCCGCTACGCCAACCGCGTCTGCCCAGCCTATCTTCACCATTCCTACTTCTGCCGATGAGGGAGCAAATATTGTCCCTAATATCCTAGATCCACAGGCAGTAAATGCTCAGCATGTTTGCCCAGGTTACAAAGCATCCCAATTCAAGGAAGATGAGCAGGGTGTGTCTGCAGTCTTGTCACTGGCAGGAGCGCCTTGCAACGTTTACGGCAATGACATTGAAACACTCAACCTCAAGGTAGAGTACCAGAGCAAGGACCGACTCGCTGTCAACATCAGGCCAGCCTATCTCGATGCCTCCAATTCCTCGCATTGGGTGCTTCCTGAACATCTAATCCCACGTCCACAACAAGAAGACTCCCATGAGAATCTCAACCTTCAATTTGCCTGGGGTAACGAACCCTCTTTCTGGTTCACCGTTGCTCGGAAGCCCTCCGGCCATGTCATCTTCTCGACAAAAGGCACACATCTCGTATACGAAGACCAATTTGTCGAATTTGTCAACACTCTACCCGAGGACTACAATTTGTATGGTCTTGGCGAGCGTATCCATGGCCTGCGTCTTCATAACAATTTCACCGCCACCATCTATGCTGCAGATGCTGCTGACCCAGTCGATCGCAATATCTATGGGAGTCATCCTTTCTACCTTGAGACTCGTTATTTCGAGGCCGATAGTGGCAATTACAAGAAGCCAGTGAAGGAGTCTGATCTCCATCAGCGCAGCTTCAACTTCGGGGGAAAGCGTAGTGGCAAAGGATCACCGTACAAATCAGCATCTCACGGTGTCTACTATCGCAATACGCACGGCATGGACGTCAAGCTGAGTCCGACAAATTTGACTTGGAGGACGCTAGGTGGTGAAATCGATCTCTTCTTCTTTGAGGGCCCAACACAGCCCGAGGTGGCTAAGCAGTACCAAAAGTCAGCTGTTGGTCTTCCAGCTATGCAGTCTTACTGGACTCTTGGATTCCACCAGTGCCGGTGGGGATATCGTAGCTGGGCTGAAATTAGGGAAATTGTTGAGACTATGCGAGCCTTTGACATTCCTATGGGTAAGGGATTGCAATTACATCGCGAAATTGACTACGACTGACTTGATGCAGAGACAATCTGGTTGGACATTGATTATATGGACAAATATCGCGATTTCACCCTGGATCCTGTCAAATTCTCGCCTTCTGATGCTGTCGACTTTTTCAGGTGGCTGCATGGAAATAACCAGCATTTCGTCCCGATTGTCGATGCCGCAATTTACATTCCTAATCCTCAGAATCCAAATGAGGCATACGAAACGTATAATCGCGGTAACGAGTCTGGTGTTTTCATGACCAATCCCGACGGTAGCCAATACATCGGTGCTGTCTGGCCTGGATACACCGTGTTCCCTGACTGGATGTCGTCAAATGGTGTTTCCTGGTGGGTCAAGGAGATGGTGGAGTGGTTCAAAGAGGTACCATATAGCGGTTTCTGGGTCGACATGACCGAAGTATCTTCCTTCTGCGTAGGCTCCTGCGGTACTGGTAATGTCACTCTGAATCCGGCACATCCACCTTTCCAGCTTCCAGGTGAAGAGGGAAACATCATCTATGATTACCCCGAAGCCTTCAATATCACAAACGCCACTGAAGCTGCATCCGCATCCGCTGCTTCATCGAGCCAAGATGCGGCGAAAAGTACTGCTACAAGCAGCTCTACCCCAATTACCTACTTACGCACCACGCCGACCCCTGGTGTTCGAAATGTCAATCATCCTCCTTATGTGATTGACAATGTTCAGGGCGATCTTGCCGTTCATGCTGTTAGCCCGAATGCTAGCCATGCAAATGGCATGCAAGAGTATGAAGTCCATAATATTTGGGGTCATCAGATCATCAACGCCACATACCAAGGCCTTCTCTCCGTCTTCCCAGGAAAGCGTCCCTTCATCATCGGCCGCTCGACATTCGCCGGTAGCGGCAAATGGGCTGGCCATTGGGGCGGGGACAATGCTTCAAAATGGTACTACATGTACTTTTCGATTCCCCAAGCCCTCTCTTTCTCCATATTCGGCATCCCCATGTTCGGCGTAGATACCTGCGGCTTCAGCGGCAACACCGACGCGGAACTCTGTTCTCGCTGGATGCAACTCTCAGCCTTCTTCCCCTTCTACCGCAACCACAACGTACTGTCTGCTATCCCCCAGGAACCCTTTCGCTGGGAGAGTGTCGCCTCGGCATCCAAGACCGCAATGCACATCCGCTACTCTCTCCTACCTTATATGTACACTCTTTTCCACCAAGCACACACCACAGGCTCTACCGTCATGCGCGCGCTAGCTTGGGAATTCCCCAACGAGCCCCAACTCGCAGGCGTAGACACGCAGTTCCTCCTCGGTCCTAGCATCCTCGTCACTCCTGTTCTAGAACCACAAGTCGATACCGTAAAAGGCATTTTCCCAGGCCTCATCGACGGCGAGACATGGTACGATTGGTACACTGGTGAACGTGTAAATGCACAGGCTGGCGTGAATACTACCATTCCTGCGCCCCTAGGCCACATTCCTGTTTTTGTGCGTGGAGGCTCGGTCCTCCCGCTTCAAGAGCCTGGCTATACGACCCATGAATCACGAAGGAATCCATGGGGTCTCGTTGTTGCGCTGAGCAACAATGGCGAGGCGTATGGGTCGCTGTATGTTGATGACGGAGAGTCTCTTGAGCCTAGTGAGACGTTGAATGTTGAGTTTGCTGCTTGCGATGGGGTGTTGAAAGTCAATGTCAAGGGGCAGTATAAGGATGGTAATGCGTTGGGCAATGTTACTGTTCATGGCGTGTTTGGTGGTGTCGATGAGGTGAGGCTTAAAGGGAAGGTGGTGGAGGGAGGCAAGGTAGAGTACGATCAAGGCAAGGGGCTGTTGAAGATATCGGGGCTGGATAAGGTTACCAAGGGGGGTGTCTGGAAGGGGGATTGGAGCTTGAGTTGGAAGTAGGCAATGAGGCATAGAAGACGTTGTAGCGAATTCTGAAGATTTAGTTGAAATAGCTAATCTACAACGCCCCTCCTACTAAACAAACCCTGGATTATTCAAAAGTAGTAAATGCCTCTTGATTCATCTAAAAATTTCTTACCCTTTTCCCTCTCCTCTTCCCTTCATTTCCCTCTTTTTCCCTCCTCTCCTCTCTAACCTAATCCTTCATCCCC
>SSBG01000054.1:0-19644 GCA_028220655.1 Shiraia bambusicola | reverse complement strand
CCCCCCCCCCCTAACCTCACCCTTTCCCCCCCTCCCCGCCCCCCCCCCCCCCCCCCACACATCCCTAGAACACACGTAACGGTACCTACCATGTGGTCTTTCTTGGGCATGTCTTGTGCGGCGAATTTGTGTGCATATGGGTCTTGCAGGTATGCTGAGCGCTTTGAATAGGTTTGAATAGTTGGATAGGGTATTTCTGTCAGGGTAGAGGGAGAAGGATGAGGGATTGTTATAATGACTCTTTTTTTTTTTTTTTTCTGCATGAATGTACACATGCGAAACTTGGAAAAGAACGGGTGTTGCGGCGAAGTTGGGGTAGTTATATGATACTTTTACATTTTGAGTTTGTATAACTATGTAACTATGGTTAGTTAATGGCTATTAATTAGTGGATGGAGTAACTACGGAGTACTAATTAAGTAATTAACTTTGCCGAGGTCTCCAAGACTATCTTTGTACTACCTGTTTTTGGTTATATAGTTGGTACCATGAGTACAAGATACGAGACGAAGTAGCACATAGGACATGACCAACAAGGTGATTTCGAAAGAATACGGTTGATTTCATCCACGAAGGTGATGCAATATTTCCTTCTCCACAGCTATCTATTCCTAGCTCGTCCGACCTCTCAATGTGTTCCCATCTGCTTGTAAGACATAAGAAATCCATAAAAGCTCATTATTACATTAACAATCCGAGAATCTGAAGGATGGCATAATGTCTAGACTGATTTAGCTTCTATTCAAATAGGATGAAAGGATTAACTTACTCCTTGCGCCTTCTGTGATGGTTGAGAATCTCATATACTAAGAAAGGAGTTTGATTAGAAGGAAGGTCGGGTTTATACTTACCTGGTGAAGATTCAAGAGTGGCGAATTGTGTTTTTATCAGATAATTTGGCGACATAAGAGATATGCAATGGCTCTTGCACGCAGGAACTGGAAAGGTTACGTCGAAGAGCTTGGGCAATTAAAGTCGGGATTGTGGTAATACGTACCTGTACTTTGATACCAAGTCCTTCTCCCTCAATAGGTAAATGTAAAGTTCCTGTCCATACCTAGGACTTGTCCAGCTCTTGCTTGCTAATATGGTCTCGGCCGAAGCGAAGACGTAGCAACATACTCACCCAATACCTACCCTATGAACATGATTCCAATTTTGCAGAGCACAGTTTTGATCAATGAGTAATGAGATTTGACGTACCGGGCTGTAGGCTGAGCTTTCATAAGCATCGATGGCATTATCTGAGCCTCCTGCTTCAGTCGAGTTTCCGCCAGCTGGTGTCAGACATATGTTTGGTATGTTCACGGCAGAGGCGAATGAAAAGCTGTTTGTGCAGCGACACTCCCGACCGGCTCTCAGGGCAAAGTACTTGAAGCCCTGGCAGTCTCGGTAACAAGATTGATGCGAGACATTCGGGTCTGGTATGATACGTCCACTTGCAAATAGGGATGCATCTAAGCAACCGAGATAGGTGGCCAGAGGAGAGAAGTCGGTGATAAGGGGCCTGGGTGAGGGCGAGGCCGATGATGTGGCAGGCAACGATGATGTAAATACCACGGAAGACGACGGCGTCGGAGTTGAGGTCGGTGGGTTGATGACCTGGTAGACATTTTCGTACGTGTCCGAACCACCGGCTTGCGTCGAATTTCCTGAGTTGGGGAAGGTGCACTTCGTCTGATCTGACGCAACGTTGGCAGTGAGAGTATTTCCACACAAACAGTCTCGGCCAAGAATGATGCCGAAGTATGCGTATGGGCCTCCATTGGTAGGTTGTGTACAGATAGACCGACAGTATTGACCTGTCATGTTGGCCTGATCTCTGACGGCATAACCAGTCACAATCGGTGAGCCGTTTGCGCCGCTCTGTGGGAAACAGCCGAGATCCTTCGAGGTTGCGGGATCGAAATCTGAGATGAGGTTCTTTTGAGATGTCAGTAGCTGCCAAAGGCAGTAGGTTAGACATTCTCATATGATCAAAACTGTGCTCCGCAAAACATAGGAAAATAACAAAAGAAATGCTATGGACATTCGGCCCTTGCCTTTGTCGGACCAAGAAGGTACAGTCAAAAGCAAGGTTAAAAAGACAAGCATCCACTTGCTGTACGTAACGAACAACAGCAAATGGCGATGAGATGCAATGAAATGGCCGTGATGTCGATTATATAGAAGTGAACCAATGTAGGGAAATTATCTTCACATTCCAGTATAACCAAGAATTTTCATCGTCTATTTACCTAGCATCTCATGCCAGCCATACTAGCGATGCATTCTATACCTCCCTGCGATGTGCTTTTGCAATTCGCAATCTTTGGCCGAATGCTATCCTGTAGCGGTTGAGGCTCCGACAACCGCAGTTGGTGTTTTTATACCACTGTACTTCCATTTCATGTTTTCGTTGGGTAGCTGATGTCGCAAGGGGTTTCATGCAATCCAGAACTGATGAACATTCTGGCTGCTGTGGACGTACTGAGATGGCCGGCTTCATTTCCGTTGCCTCATCAAATACTTCTAAAGCATACTACGCCGCCTTGATTAACTATCCCGCGGGATTGGTAATCCGAGGCAGTGGGCCCCTTTCATTCGTTTGTACCACCTGCGAAGGAGGCTATTCAAGTAGGTTACACAAGCATGTTGTTTGCCAATAACAGACACTACCATGTCACGATTGTGAGATTCACAGCTGCCCAAGCTCAGTCGTCATCGGAATAAGCCAAGGCAAGAGAGTGCATCAAAGGCAGTTGATAATTTGGCAATGACTTGAACATACCCATAGTCACTACCGATATACCTAAGGTGCAAAAGAGCCAAAGCTACATGAAAGACCCCATGTTCACTGGCAAAAGTTTGCATTATCCCAACACTGATGGGCACAACTGGCAAGGCAACCGTGAATCACGGGGTTCTAGTATGGACAGCGTGTAATATGTAGCTTTGTTATCAATTTCTACATCTGCTACTCAACATACATGGAGCACAGTTTTGATCCTGAGTAATAAAATAATGACGTACCACTGGAGTTGGCTGAGCGAAGAACGATACGGTTACGTTGTTGATCTTCGTAACCGACGGCAATATAGCAGTAGAATCTATCCTCACTGTGCAAGTCTGACTACCGTTGTTCACAGGAGTGATCGGCTGCAGTGTAATAGTGGTATTGACCGCCGGTGAAGGAACCGCAATACTATTGTTTATAGAAGTAACAGATTGAAGCACAATTGTGGAGTTTATTGCCGGCGTCAAAGCTGGGATGCTGATACTTACTGAAGGAACCGATGGTAATTTAATTGTCGAATTTGCCATTGGTGTGCTGTTTGTAGAGGTGACTTGTGGAAGTATAGTTGTGGAGTTCATCGCCGGCAACGAAAACGGGACGCTGATACTTACTAAAGTCGAATTTACCGTTGGTGTGCTGGTTAGAGGATTGACTGGCAATACTGCCGTCGAAGAGCTTGCCGCTAGAGTCGAGATCCCGATACTAATACTTACCGATGTGGCTATGGAAAGTACTGCCGTTGTGGAATTGATTCCAGAGGGCGGGATACTTGCCGAAGGATCCAAGTAGTTATAGACGGAATCGTTAATTGATGTTGTAGGATCGAGAATAGCCGTAGTAGTAGTAAAACAGGCTGATGGGACTGTGGAAACTACTGCTGTTATAGGGGTACTTGCTGAGGGATCCAAGTAAGTATAGACAGAACCGTTAATTGATGTTGTAGGATCGAGAATAGCCGTGGTAGTAGTGAAACAGGCTGATGGGACTGTGGAAACTACTGCCGTTGTGGGGATACTTGCTGAAGGATCCAAGTAGGTATAGGCGGAGCTCGTGGTTATTGTTATAGGATCGAGAACAGCCGTGGTAGTAGTGAAACAGGCTGATGGGACTGTGGAAACTACTGCCGTTGTGGGGATACTTGCTGAAGGATCCAAGTAGGTATAGGCGGAGCTCGTGGTTATTGTTATAGGATCGAGAACAGCCGTGGTAGTAGTGAAACAGGCTGATGGGACTGTGGAAACTACTGCCGTTGTGGGGATACTTGCTGAAGGATCCAAGTAGGTATAGGCGGAGCTCGTGGTTATTGTTATAGGATCGAGAACAGCCGTGATAGTAGTGAAACAGGCTGATGGGACTGTGGAAACTACTGCCGTTGTGGGGATACTTGCTGAAGGATCCAAGTAGGTATAGACGGAGCTCGTGATTATTGTTATAGGATCAAGAACAGCCGTGGTAGTAGTGAAACATGCCGATGGGACTGTGGAAGCTACTGTCGTTGTGGGGATACTTGCTGGGGGATCCAAGTAGGTATAGACGGAGCTCGTGATTATTGTTATAGGTTCGAGAACAGCCGTAGTAGTAGTGAAACAGGCCGATGGAATTTCCAACACCATGCGGTTGATCAAAGTTACAGGACTCAAGACATTTGTAGTGGTGATGTTACAGGCCTGCATTATGTCTCTTCGTGCTGGTGCGTAGGAAGTGATTGCACTGGGTGGGCTCTTAGCAGCGAGACTCGCGGCCGTGAGAACTCTGCCAGCAGAAGGCAGACCCTGGGCTTGATGCAACCACCAAGCGGCAGCTAAAAGGTACTGTAAGGTCAGGGTTAGTAGATGCATCTCGTCAAAATACCTCGGTCGCTCGTGTAGACGTGCGCTCCAGCGACGCCAGTTCAGTGCGTTTGTAATTTGGTGTCAAACGAGCGTCTGGGAGAATCTGGATAATATCAATGGAAAAACAAGTGAATGTGTCAGATCGGGATAGGAAAATTCAGATAAGAGATTGTTGGTAGAGTGTTCCAGCGGTCAAAGGAAAGGTGGTGTAGGGGTTAATAGGAACAGAAGGGGCAAACTTCACTACCTGTAGTTTGTTTATCCCACCTCCATGCACTAGCAAGAACATTCCAAGACGTTGTGGTATTGACTTTGGTGGGAGAAGTAGGCGAGAAGTCCGTGCTGCAGTCTCTTGATACCTAGTGTGGCACCATGGAATTTATCTGTAGTGGAACATGATCACATTGCACAACACGATACCTGTTGCAGCATGACCACAGTAGAATCTTTAAATTGGTAAATCAGACTTGACAGAGCTGTTTGAACATTTAACAGACATGGATGTGCTGAGATGCAGACTAGGCATAAAAAAAAAGCGGAATGACCTCACACTTGATGAAGCCAATAAAGCTGTATAAATTCTGAACTTTTAATGAACCGATTCATTCCGACGAAAAACTGTGAAGGGGCTTCAAATTGCCCCTGATCAGAAGAACCTTCCTGGTAGGTGGCATGGATGCCCAGACGCCGACTCATCATCACTTAGGTACCTAGGTACCTACATTGATAGGTAGGTATCAAAAGCAACCTTGGAACAGCTGCTGCTCTTTCCACCTGGCGTCTCTTGTCAAGCTTAGGAATGGGAAAAATTGAATGTTACCGTACGAAGCTAGGGGCTTTTGTCTACAGACGTGCTAACACCTAATACCTAGGTAGTGGTGGGTGCGCCGATTACATCGATTCACGATTGGTCTGGTGGCATTTGCACACAAACAATTGGGTTATCACTTCGATAAAAGGACCGATTCACGGAATGTTGTTTTGCTTCTACATCGCGTGGGAGAAATGGCAAATCTTCAGTATGGTCCATTCCATTTATGGTTCGATCCATTTTGATAGGAAAAGACTGCGATCCCCTCCCCCCACAAAGCTTTGGGCATTAGAAGTCCTGCGGCCCCAAGTTTTATGCCATCATGAAAGGTCTCTCTTCTCTGCTGACTATTGCCAACCCACTGGCAGTCTTTGCATGGAATCCAAGATTTCAGACAAGACAAGCCATCCCGCCAAGTTGCCCGACGCAATATACAGTGGCGTACGATCTCGCTCCAACCGTGAATGGCCAGCCCATCCAAGTCGTCAAGCAAATTACAGCCAACACCATCCTCACTCCAGCACCATTCAACGTGTCCATTACTGTGAATAATGCCCCCACCCTACTCAGTACTGTTGTCACCGATTTTTCAACCACCACAAACACCCAATCGCGCACGCGCATTGTTGTGACATCATCTTATACGGGCACAGTGGTAAGCTCGACCACCATTCTTGACCCTGCTGATCCAAGTGTTACGACTTCCGTGATCGTATATGTTCCTGGGCAGTATACAGTCATAACAGGTTTCTATACAGGGTCCGTTACTATCACCCAAACGTTTGAACCGGCAGGGGCTGGCCAAACTGGAACTATTTCCATTCTTGTTCCAGCGCAGTATACTACGGTGACTTCTGTGTACGATGGGTCTGTCTTGTCCACTGCCACTATGGCACCAACCGCACTTGGCCAGACTGGAACGGTTGTGCTTTATCGCCCCAGGGAGTATGTCACATCCACTATCCTTTACATTGGATCAACAATATCTATACAAACGATTGTCCCCTCCATTTTGGGCCAATTTGGAACAATTTTCTTCTTCAGCCCACAGCAGTATACAACCATTACCGGCCTATACGCTGGCACTGAAGTGACTACAACAACTCTAGGTAAGCAGCAAGCTTCACTTTTCGGCATGTAAGCTACCCACTGACTATTCATCCAGCAACTCCTACCGTTGTCGGCCAAATCGGCACAGTAGAAGTCTTGAATCCGGCTGTATACACAACTACTATAGAGCTCTATAATGGCTCAGCTGTAGCCACAACCACTAGAGTCATTCCAACAGTGCCTGGACAAACGGGACAGGTTGTGATCCAGTCGCCCTCGGTGTACACTACAGTCACCGAATTATTTGCTGCAGGAGCTGTATCCACAATTACTAGGTTTACCCCAACCGTGCCTGGCCAAATAGGAGTAGTTGCGGTTCAATCCCCGTCAGTTTACACCACTGTCACAGAGCTCTATGATGGTTCAACTGTATCCACAACTACTAGGTTCATCCCAACCGTGCCTGGCCAAACAGGAGTAGTAGCAGTTCAGTCCCCATCGGTTTACGCCACCGTCGCAGAGCTATATTCTGGCGCAACTGTGACTACAATAACCAGAGCGACGCCAACAGTCGCAGGCCAAACAGGGCTGGTAGTTATCCAGAGTCCGTTAGTCTACACAACAATCAGTGAATTATACAATGGCACAACGGTAACTACAACAACAAATATCATTCCAACTATTCCTGGGCAAACGGGCCTAGTGGTGATCCAAAGTCCTGCTGCATTCACAACCACTAGTGAACTCTACCCAGGAGTATCAGAGACTACAATAACTCGAGTAATGCCCACTGTTCCCGGCCAAACAGGGCAGATTGTAATCCAGAGTCCTTCAGTGTACACTACGATAAGCGAATTGTACAGTGGGTCGGCTGTTGCAACGGTAACTAGGGCGACTCCAACTGTTCCTGGACAGACTGGTCAAATAGTGATCGAAAGCCCGTCAATTTATACCACAATTAGTTTATTATTCACTGGTTCGATCATAGAGACCACAACAGTGGCTGTTCCTACAGTACCCGGTGAAACGGGTCTTATTGCGCTCTTGTTTCCAAGGGAATACACCACCCAGATTTCACTTTACTCTGGTACAGGTGTTAGCACAATGACGCAGTTCGTTCCCACGGCAATAGGTATGTTAAAAAATCACATTCAGTGTGCAAGAGTCATACTAACCATTCATCTCATCAAAGGTCAAACCGGCACGGCCATCATATATGTTCCACCGCAATATATTACTCTGACTTCTCTCTACACTGGACCAACACCCTCAGTGTCAACGTCGGTTGTACCAACAGCTGCGGGTGAAACTGGTACAGTTGTCGTGCTATTACCGACGAAATACACAACTATTTCAACCCTCTACGATGGATTAAATACAATCGAGTCAACAGCAGCTGTTCCAACAGCGGCAGGACAAACCGGTACTATTGTCGTCTTATTGCCGAAAAAATATACAACTATATCAACCCTCTATGCCAGACAGACAACATCCATATCAACATTAGCTGTTCCTTCAGCAGTAGAACAAACAGGCACTATTATTGTGTTTATACCAACGACCTATTTGACTTTATCAGCACTACACGCCAGACCAACAACAGCTACATCAACAGTAGCTATTCCAACAGTAGTAGGACAAATAGGCACGGTAGTTGTATTAGTACCAATGCCTTATGTCACCTCGTCAGTACTATACGATGGACTAACAACATCTATATCAACGGCGGCTGTTCCTACGGCAGTAGGACAAACAGGCACTGTTATTATATTGGTACCAACGCCTTATGTCACTTCATCAGTACTGTACGCCGGGTCAACAACAGCAGCCTCGACTGCTGCCACTCCAACTGCTGTCGGCGAGATAGGTACAGTGTTCATATTGATACCAACTCAATACGTCACTGTGTCGTCGCTTTATCCTGGATCAACTACTAATGTAGCAACATCAGTTGTACCAACCGCTGTAGGCGAAACAGGAACTGTAGTTGTTTTATTACCAAGTGCATACACCACTATATCAACACTTTATGCTGATTCAACCACGGGTTTTTTGACTGCCGCTACTCCCACCGCCGTTGGCGAAATAGGTACAGTGGTCGAGTTAATACCAAGCAACTATGTCACAATATCAGCACTTTATCCAGGGCTAACTACCGCTACGTCAACTTCGGTAACCGCGACAGCGGTAGGGCAGACTGGCACAATTATTTTGCTTATTCCTCCGCCATATACCACAGTGTCAGCTCTCTATGAAGGATCGGATATAACTACTACAACCGCGTTTGTTCCTATTGCAGTTGGTCAGACAGGCACAGTCATCGTCAACCTTCCATCGGTTTATGTGACTGTGTTCCAGCTCTATACTGGTTTGTCTACAGATGTCTCGACTCAATTGGTACCTACTGTTGCTGGTCAGACAGGAACTGTTCTGGCTCAGGCCCCCACAATATATACCACTATAACGTCCGCTTGGAATAGCAGCACTTTGTACACTAGTACCGTATTTACACCTACTAACTACGGCGAGACTGGAATTGTCATTGTCGAAATCCCTATAGTCAGTACCACGACCATCACACGAGGTGACATTGTTCCTAGAGCGACGGTAACTACGAGGCCGCCAACTAACGGAGGTAAGTAATGCTGCGAAAAACTATAAAATTGGCCGAGTCTAATCTTCTTAGGTACTCTCGCCTATGTCATTTCACAAACGCCCGCCCCAATCGTTACCGTTACACTGCCCATTGTGTATCCATTCTTCACCACAGGGACTTCAATATTTTACCCTCCACCAGGTGAAAAGACCATCACGATCCTGAGTTTAACATACAGTTCACAGAACAGGGCGACGGGAACTACTACCACGACAATAACAAGTGCTCCGATGAGTGGCGCACCATGCAGGGGCATCCTGAGTAATCTTATATCTCCTTTGCCAAATTCCTTCAAGAGTCCAGCTACCCAGATTTTCCAAAATGCTTTCCCCTTTGTGTATACAACGTTTTGGACTGCTTCAGGGTCGACCCGCACCACATTTACAGCACCACCCGATGCGGCTGGTACAGTTACCTGTCGAGTTGCAGTCCCGAACACTACCGCACCCTTTGTTGGAGTTACAACGACTACAACGTCAACCTACCGAGGGTCGATTCCCACGAGCTACTTTTTCTATCCTCTTGGGAATACTGGAATATGTACAAAATACGAACTAGTACCGAATTCTCTGCAGACAAGAACAATCTACACTGGCGCCGGACCCCAACCCACTACTCTGACAGCTACCGAAACCGTCTCTGGAACAGCAAGTCGGGTAGTGCAAGTTCTCCAGCCCAGCTGTACCAACACTGGCCTCAGATACTTTGAGCTCAAGGACCCATACGACACCACGATAGGCAACCCATTTTTCCCAAACTACATACTCGACCATTTCAACGACGCCACCCTCACAGCCAATTATGTAGGCTACGCCGACAACATCAACTTTGTCTTGCCATGGGTAGGTCCCTCAACCATCCTATCCCTGCCCCAGCGCGACAACACATACACCACCCTCGTCTTCCAAGGCTATTTTGCGCCTCCATTGTCAGGCACCTGGAACTTTACGCTCTTCAGCATCGACGACGTGGCTGATATCTGGATGGGCCCTATTGCCTACTCTGCATGGACCACGAATAATCGTCTTTTGCGCGGGACTCGGGGGAATATCCAGTCTTTTGCAGGATACTTTGCGGCCAATGAGTATGTTCCCATTACGGTTTTGTATACAAACGGACCGCAGACGGGCGCAATGGCGTTGGGGATTACGGATCCATTGGGCGTGTATCGGAATAGTACGGAGGGGTTGTTCAAGTGGCCGTCTTGTGCGGGGGATGAGTTTATCAAGTATCCTGTTGTTGTGCCGACGTGTAAGTCGTGTTAAAGGGGTGTGAGGTCTGTATGACTGTCTCTGGATCAGAGGCGGAAGGCGTTTGGATGGATCATTGTATATTGTCAAATGAGTTTATGGCTTTTATGTAGTTTTCGCTGCATAGTGATTGTAGAGACGATTGACGAGAAAAGATAGTTGATGACAGTATGGAATCAAACAACTTTGAGGCTGGCTTGATTCTATGGTCAGCTCGAGTCTGTATACAATAAGAAGAAAAATAGTAAGAAGAAAAGTGAGAGGAAAGATACACTCTGTCATCACTTTCAAATCCAAAACTCATCAGACTCATGTTATGTTTCAGTTCTTTCTATTTCACGTCATCTCTTGGCAAACCTCAAGACTAAAGTTAAAGTTAAAGGGAAGAAGTTCATCTCTACTTCTTCGTAGGTAGTCCAAACGCCTCCCCCCCCCACACACACACACACACACACACACACACACACACACACACACACACACACACACACACACACACACACTTTCACACATTCACACCGTCCTTGTGAGATACTACCTAGTGCGATTTCCCTTTGCACGAGAAGACACATCATATATATCCACGTGATTCGATTGCGAAATGTCTAGTCTTCTGATTTCATGTCTACATCATCTGTATCCTTGCTCACGGATTGTTTCGCAGTTTCTGACGTTTTTTCAGCATCGTTGTCTGTATTCTTCTCACTACTGTCTTGCATTTCTTCATCCTTGTGTTCCTCGGCGGTGGATGCAGATGGGCCAGGACTTTTGCTGGATCGGTCTAGACTTGGTCGACCGACTGCGCCTTCAATATCGAGGTGTGTGGATTGCTTTTGGGGACCAGTGTCCTCCATTCCAATCAATTCAGGGCCGCGTGCATGTGGTGTTTCTTCTTCGCCTTCGACGGTCTCGAGGATGGAGCCTCCTTCCATTTCTCGTCCAGAGGTTCTTGTTGGGCTCGTGGTGAGACTGTGGGGATTGTTGAGGACTATGCCAGCTTGTTGTTCTTGCCTTAGGAGTTCCCCTTGGGTGACAGGACCTGCTGTGGGCAATGTCTCGCCCTCGGGATGGGCAGAAGCCATTGGTGTGGATGGTTCCTGGCGTTGCTCTCCCCTTAGCATTCCCACTGTCACCGTCTCAATGCGTCCCTGGCCATTTGGGCCGTCGACAATCTCGGTGCTCTCTGATATCAGCTCGTTCTGGGCGCGATTCTGGAGCCAAGGGATCGGGGTCAGCAGGGCTCCACCAAGCGATTCGTCTGAACCGAGGGTGGGTGACTGTGAGGTGGTGGGAGTCGAGGTGCCATTGAGTAGCCCAGCAGCCGTGGGGAGTACAGCCTGTGGCAGGGGAAAGATTGTGAGGGGCGAGGATACGGAGACGACACGATCGAGTGCACGCAGGTAGGGTGGGAGGAACTTGTACCTCCTCTTGGGTTCAAGCACCAGCTCGGCAAGGCGCTGGACGGTGTGGGGAGGGTGTTTGGCAAAATTGGAGGAAAGAGTGTTCCGTATGGACGAGTAAAAGACTGTCATGTCTGGGGAGAGTTTATGCGGGCCGGTTGAAGCGGCAAAGGCGGGGACGGGTGGCCGCTCGGGGGTGACTGGGGCGGCATTTTCTTTGTCAGTAGTATGCGAGTCTTGACTTGAGACGGTATGCTGGGGACGAGAGGCCGTGTCAGAGTCTGGGGTTGTTGTGGAGCCTGCACATGGTTTGGGGAACTGGCCGATTATCTATGCGCAGCAGCGTCAGTGGCAGCAACGGCAACGGCAACGGCAACGGCTACGGCTACGGCTACGGCTACGGCCTGACTAACCTCATCCAGGCGGTCTAAGATGTACTGCAGAGTCTTGGGCCATTCTGCTCTACAAATTGCGCGCACGCGTTAGAGGCGTGGGCAGAGCACTGGGAAACCACAAGTGCACGTACGAGTCGAGGGAGCCGTCGGCGGCGGCCTTTTGCAGGACAGTCTCAGCTGGGCAAAGTCAGCACGTGACACGTGACAGTCAGTGAAAGGAGAGACGAGGACGCGTACCAGACGCCATGGCTAGCTGCTAAGCGGCGTCGAGGAAGTGTAGGTGCAAAGACGGGGAAAGTGTCGAGTCTGGAGCCTGCAGTCTGGAGTCGCATAGAATGCCTGCGCCACACTGCTGCTGTCGCTGAGGTTCGTATGATTAATTAATTAATTAATTAGTTGCCGAGTACGGAGTACAGAGGACAGAGTACAGAGTGGTAATTATCTTCTTCATGGTGGCGAATGGGGCCAATGCAGTGAGGGGCAGTGAGTGGCGAGCGCCCAGCCACCAACCGCCCCGCCATGCCGCTTGGGGACTAGGGCTGGACCTGCGCCATGCTCTACTATGTAGGTAATAGGTAGTTAATAAGGAATTATCCCATGGGCCATGGAAGACGTGATAATTAATACCTAGTTATTAGTTAACTAGTTATCATAATAACACGTAGTATTCATTAGTAGCTAATGTACCGAGTACCGAGTAATCATCAGTTCTACCTCAAGTACTATTAACCAAGTTGCCTAGGTAAGTGACTACCTAGGCCAGCTGACTTGTCACCTGTCAACTCACCGTTCGCTCCAAAGGGGCTGGTATTCTTCTTCTTCTTCTTCTTCTTCTTCTTCTTATTGTTATTATTATTGTTTACTTGAGCCTCAGCAGCCCACTTTGCTGTCCTCAGTGTCCTCCGTCCTCCTTTGTCTTATTAATAGATACCTACCACCTACCCACCTACCGCCTACCTAGGTACACTATCTAGTACATAGCTAGTACTTATTACTCCGTACATACTTCCTATCCTTTGCTGCTCACCCCCTCTCCGCTCGTTGACGCCCGCATCGCCGCCTGCTGCACCTGCACCTGCACCTGCACCTGCACTGTTATATTATTACCTACCCAGGTACATGTTCTTGGTAATTAACCACATCATCACCACTCGTCGCGTCTCTGCGCTCCAGCCAAGCCATCCCCCAGTTTCAGAAGCGCCAAAGCCTGTCCACACAACGCCCTCATCCCCCGATAGCGACGACTCGTCTGGCTGGTTTCAGCTCTCGTCCGTGACTCTGTTGCCCGACCAAGCCTTACCGCTTGCTTCAGTTGGGTCTCAGCTCATCCAGCCCATCGTCGCGCTGGCATCGTCGCACCGCCTGCCCACTGTGACGGCGGCAGTCACCACCCACTCAAACTATTACCCTATATCCCAGCCTTGCCAGCCGCCCCTCGCGGTTGCCATTCCGTCAAAATTTCTCACCACGAGGCGCGAGCATCCCTCCTAGGAGGACGACCCCTCGACTCCCACTATTCTCCCTATAACAACTCCAGCGCCACCGTGTATCCGCCCTCGTACCCGTCGTCGCCAGTACCCTACGGGGCGCCGCGTGGAGGCTACCACGAGCGCGAAGGCTTTCCTACCACCCTCCCTCCTCCCGTTCGTCGCGCCAGAATGTACATTCCCGACAGCAGGTGGGCATGGGCCTTTATGATGACGGCTGTTGTTCAGGCCGTCATTGCCCTGGCTCTCGAGGCGTACGTCTTCTTTTTTTTTTCATCTTCTAGTCTCACTCTTTCTAAACACCGAAAAGAAAAACACTCGGGCTAACAAACACACCTCCAGCTATGTCTTTGGTAAATTCCAGTCAAGCGTCCACTGGGAAGCCGAACGGACAGGACGCCACAGCGCGACTCGCACAATCCCTACCTATCTCGCCGTCTTCATGTTCGCCTATCTATATCAACTGTGGCTTGTTTGGGATGCCCTGCGCTTGAAGAATACCATTCAGGTCATTGGTCTCGTCATCTACAATATCGGCATTCTCATCTATGCCGCCATCCAGTACGATCAAATCAGCGACGCTGTCAACGAACTCATTCCCGACCATTTCGTCGATCCGCTCTTTTGGAACGACGTGAAGCCGATGCTGATTGCTCTGCCATGTTTGATGGCTCTCATCACCATGGCCTTTGCTTTTGAAGCCTGGAAGTTGTACGACGAGTTTGCCTGGACCATTTACAAGCACATTAGTGCTGATCTGCGCCTGAAGAGACGCTATCTGACTTATCAGGTACACCCAATCGCTGATCGACCCCCCACCCGCCATACACAATGAGCTAACAAACCTAGATTTACATTGCCATACTCAAGTTTGATTTCTTTTTCTTCCTGGCCTTCACCGTGCAGTTCCTTGTTGTCGTCAAAAACACAAAGACTCTTGAACTCGCCCTCACAGCCTCCGCTCTCGTTATTACTTTCTTTCTTCTCTTCCTCGCTGCATGGTGGGTCCGCCGCGAATCGGTTCCTGGCATGATCACCATCATCGTCTTCTACTTCATCGCCCTCGGCTACTTCTTGTTTAAACTCATCCGCATGTATATTGCCGATCTTGATCGCCAAGCCGAGTATAGGCCAGCACGCAAGTCTCTGACTGCTTTCGCTATCCTCACAATCCTTCTTCTTCTCTTTACTATTGCTGTCGCTTGTGTATGCACGCACAACTTCAACAAGGGCCTCAAGCCCCATGTCAATAACAAGGCAGTGGCATCCGATGGCAAGGCATACAACACGGAGATGCCATCATTGAGCGGACCCAACCCTCCGCAGCGAATGGAAATTGACTAGATAACCACTTCGGCATTTCTGAATACACAAAATAGTAACGACCTTTTTTTTTTCCTTGAAATTCCCCGCGTTGTGCGAGCATCAACCCTCTGATCTCCTCCGCCAGCGATCAGCGAGACGGACGTTCTTGTCCCTTACTGGGACTTCGGATATCACTGGGATAATGAAAGGATTCTGGAAAGAAACTAAAACACAGGCCCAAAATGTAGGATGCAAGGAAGTGGAAACAGGAGACCAATTGCTTTTTGCCTGAACCAGTTGTTGGACCCGTGGCTACGATACCTACTTCAAGGGCAAAGAAACGAAAAGCACTGGTCTAAACCCTTTTGTTCTGGCCCAAGCAAACCTTGTTTTCCTTTACATTTTTCGTCCAAATTCCAACGATGGCGCATTGTATAACCATCTGTCGATCCATTTTACCCATGTCTCTCTCCATGTCTCTCTCATGTAAATCCTCTCCTTTGGCATACATTATACCCTCTTATCGTGACGTGTCTACTTTACGCTCAAACGTCGTGGTGGATACACGAAAAATTCCATCTGTGTTGGCTTACTTGGTCTGTGCCTCTTCTTCGTTCTTTGTTTTTTTTTTTCATCTCGAAACACTTGAATTCCTGTGGCGTGATAGTCGGTGTCTCGCAATCTATATTACACCTTTCTATGCCTATTCGGACCCAACAGTTACTTGGGTAGGTATATATGTCGGGGTTCTAATTTCTAGCCGAGTTCAGACCTACCATCCATGACATTTTTATGGCAAGATGGCAAGGTGGCAAGGCGGCAAGTGCAAATGCAATACTGTCGAGTTGGGAGTTGGGAGTCGAAAATCAAGCAAGGGGAGTCGGGTTTTCAAAGAGAGATCAAGTACCTACTAATTACCTAGCTAGGTAATTTAGGTAATAATAGTCACTCTGGATGAAAACCATGGCACTTTTTTTTTTCCCCCTTCTTGATTCTTCAAAACTCGCTCCGCTTTAATCTTTGTTATTAATATGTACACGTACAACAACATTGAGACGTCGCAGCAGTCACAGCCACAGCCATAGCCGATCAAGGTCATAAAGTAATAAAAAAGGAAATCTTTCTCTACAAGATTCGGCCAAGCGTACATAAAATACAGTTGCCGCAACACTTTCTACATGCCCTTGCTCCCTCCTCAAGACTTCTCGGTGTCCTTGTCCGTCTCTCTTTGACCTTGTCCAAATCTTTCTACGCACTGCCTTTGCGACACAACAAGAAAGAGTTCTCTAGGATTGATTGATAAATCGATTGGTTGATTTATGAGAGCATCCTGCTCATGTCGCCCCTAATCCTGTTGTAGTCTAAAAGTCCCTCAATTTGTCCAACGGCCGAGACGGCAATGTCCTTGTCCCAGAGCTTCTTCTTGGCAAACTCCATGACGTCCTTCTCCGTGATGCGGCCGACAACGCGCTCAACCTCTTCGGGTGATAATCTGCGGCCAGTGGTGACGATTTGACGACCAATATCCTCAGCAACAGCAGTGGTGCCGTCGAGAGCAAGGAGAATGGAAGCCTTTAGTTGAGCCTTGGCGCGCTCAACCTCGGCTGGGGTGACGTTCATGGACAAGCGAGACCATTCGCGGAGGGTGAAGTGGACAAGGTCATCGATCTGGGTGACGTTGGAGGTGGTGAGGTAGATACCCCAGAGACTGCTCTCTGTAAGCACATGGCAAGAAACTCATTGCAAGACAATAAACTCACCCAGTGTCTGAATAGCTGGTCGAAAAGCTCATGAAGCTGTTGGCCAGGTTGTTTTGCGAGACGAAGCTGCTCAACTTGCTGCCAAGATATGCAGAGTTGCCCATTGCGCGGTCCCAGTTGCCGACAATGGCCTGTGTGACAAGTGCGGTGAAGTAGTCGGGGTCGCTCCAGCTAACACCCTCGACCGCAATGGCAATGTTGGCAGTGCCCATGGTGTCGTCTCGCAATCTGACTTCAGAACCGATGAAGTCGGGAGTCTGCTTTTGCTCAGCAACTACACCCTTGTGCGAATAGTCCTGGGGCTCGGCGGGCACACTGGCGAAGTGCTTTTCAGCAAGGTCAACAAGTTGCTGGTGGGGGATACCGCCAGCGCTAACAAGGACCATGCGATCAGCAGTGTAGTTGGTCTTGATGTATTCCTCGAGGTCGGAGCGCCGGATACTCTGGATGTTCTCCTTGGGACCGAGAATGGTACGTCCAAGAGGCTGGCCCTGGAAAGCAGTGGCATGCAAGTGGTCGAACACAACCTCCTCAAGCTGCTTGTCCACCTCTTCCTGCTCGCGTAGGATGACATCACGCTCACGTTCGATGGCCGAGGCCTCGAGCTTCGAGTTTTGGAGGATATCGGAGAGGATGTCAACGGCTGCGGGGACATCGTTGTTGAAGGCCTTGGCGTAGTAGACGGTGTTTTCGCGCTGTCATATCCATCAATATCAGGCCCATCTGAACGTTCCATGGATTGGTGATACGTACAGAAGTGTAGGCGTTTAAGTGGCCGCCCATGTTTTCAATCTCTAGCTCCAATTGCTGTTGTGTGCGCTTCTGGGTTCCCTGTCCCGGGTATCAGCTGCCGTGTCCATGCATTGCCATCCGTTTGGTTTTGGTGCATACCTTGAAGGCAAGATGCTCGAGAAAGTGCGCGGTTCCATTGGTGCTGTCGGTCTCTGCGCGGCTTCCGGCATCGATCCAGACACCCACGGTTGAGGTCTGAGCCCACGGCGAGTGCTCGGTAGCAATCTGCGCAAACAAGTCAATTAGACTCCAAAAACATGGTACGGCGTCAGGCTTACCGTGAAGCCATTGCTGAGCGTGGTGGACTCGGTCTTGGCGCCGTAGGCGACGGGTGTGGCCAGTCCTCTGGTCAAGGGCGACTGCTTCGAGGCCTTCACAGCGCTGATGGCAGCACGTGAGCGCATGCTCTGCTGCAGGTTGAGTGCGAGCCGCCGGGAAGCCATTGCGTCTGCTCGCGTTGCCGGAGAGGATGGGGGATGGGGTGGTGATGGTGTTGGAATGGGTACGTACGCAGAGCTGCAGCTTGGCTATGCTCTGGTGAGGTTCAGTGAGGGCAGGGCGAAATCTGCGGTCACGGGATTTTCCGGCTCCGACCGTGAGTGAACCAATGAAAGCGCTATCTTTGTAAGACCCGAGGTTCAACGACGACGACATTCAACACCACAACCACCTCTCCGCTCTTCTTGCGCCCTCTATCCGCTGCAATGGCCTCCGTTATGCGTCCCAGCCTCTTCAGGAAGGCTGCCCAAGGCCCCGTCGCCTCTCAGCCCATGCTGTCGACCATGTCTGCTTCCATCAACCGCCCGCTCGCCCAGCAATTGCGACCAGCTTTCCAGCGCTCAATCATCCCTTCTTCGACACGTATTGCTGCATTTCATGCTACACAACGCAACCAGATTCTGCCGCCGCTACCTCAGAAGATCCAGGGAACCACAAATGACCCTGTGCCTGTCCCAACTCCAGACTACACTCACGGAAGCTACCACTGGAGCTTTGAGAGGTGTGTGTGCAAAACCAAGAGCTATCCTGCGTGAAAACACCAAAGTCATCGTGCTTGCATATGAGACAACAGGTCAGAATCTGCGAGCATGACTAATATTTTGGACTAGAATCGTCTCGGCAGGTCTCATTCCTCTGACCATTGCACCTTTCGCTGCTGGCTCGCTTAATCCAGTAACTGACTCCATCCTCTGCGCCCTCCTGGTCATCCACTCACATATCGGTTTTGAGTATGTACCTGTCATATCTCTTTAACAATTCTTGAAGATTACGGATGCACCCATAGTGTATAGAATCGAATACTAACAGACAGAATTAGGGCGTGTATCATTGATTATTTTCCCAAGCAACGTGTGCCCAAAACTCGCGCTGCCGCCAATTGGGCCCTTCGACTAGGAACGCTGACTTTGGGTGTCGCACTATACTCATTCGAGACAAATGATGTTGGCATTACTGAGGCTATCGCAAGATTGTGGCAGGCTTAACAAGGGCCTAGCAGTGTAAAATGTAGCAATGTAGTATAATGCATTTAAAGCATATAGTTAGTGCAATTAAGATTATCTTAAATATTAGGTATTCTTGTGATGGGCTAGGCAAAGCCTAGCCTTTTGTCTGCTCCTAGGCTTGGCCTAGGAGCTCATCAGGGGTATATATAGGCCTTCTCCCCGCTCTTGTCTTCCTGCTCTCTAAGGAAGACAATTCCCTTCGCACACCAGCTTACTGCTGTATGCTGGGCTAGTCCATAACAATTCTGTTCGTTCCTCGACCCCCGAGCTCGAGTACTCAGTACTGTCAGCCACAATCCTCGCCCAGCTCGCCCATATAAGGACTCTAATAGGAGCCTTATACAACTAATATTAAGATCGCCTATATCTATAAGATAGAGTAATCTAGTACTATAAGTAACTAGTAAGAAAGTATAGGAAGGAAGTAGCTAGGAGTTAGCTAAATAGGCTCTTTTCTTTAGTTATACTAAGCTCTTAGCTTATATGCTAATGCTAGTAAATAGGTAGAGGTTAGGTTAAGGTTAGGTTCGCTTATATAATAGCTAATATAGTTATTTTAGAAGTATTTTATATATATTAATTATAACTAACTAGTTAACGTGGTTCACAAGCGAGTCGCTCACCC